>JAPFBL010001140.1:0-30941 GCA_026182355.1 Hermatobates lingyangjiaoensis | reverse complement strand
GTGTTTGTGGGTGTGTGTTGTGTTGTGTGTGTGTTTGTGTGTTGTGTTGTGTGTGTGTGTGTGTGTGGTTTTCCCCCACGGGTAGTAAACCCTACCAGGGGGATTTTTTATTGTATATTGTTGCTCAGCTTTTGGAAACTACTTTTCTTGTATATTGTTTACATATTTTTGACAATGTATATTATTCTAATTTACATGTTATTATTATTATGAATGATTGAATGAATGATTCATTCGCGCTCCGTTCTTCGAAGTGGGGAGATCTCTCTCACTTCGTCCTCTCTACTAGTCTACTCTCCTGAGTACGAACAACAGTTCGAAATATTGAATTCTGTAAGTTTTCTTTGTATTCTCTTTTCTGTGTCGTGCTTTGTGTAATTTAAAGTTATATATATATATATTTTAAATTGATTAATTTTCATGTATAATTGTATTAGTTCTTGAACATTATTTCGTACACACGAAAAAGAAACTTTTTGAAGTGCATTATGATGTCTTCACTGATTAATTTATCCTTTTTCATCGGCCAGTCTTTTGCAGTGGACATCACTGTTTTGATCAATTCTGCTCTTGGTTGGTCCAGTGTTGGACAGTCGTATATCAGGTGGTCTACTGTTTGTAAATGGGTTCTTGTGCAGTCACAATGCCCGTTATTTTCTATTGAAAATCTATGCAGATACTTTTTAAATTTCCCATGTTCTGTTAAAAATTGTGTTAGTTGCCAGTTTGTATTGAGTTTTTTGTGTTGCATCCGGTGTTCTATTGTGGGGAGATATTCTTTTGTAATGAGTCCTGTTGTTGATATTTGCCATTTAGTGTCCCATTGGAACTGACTTTTGGTTCTTGCCCAGTATTTTAAGTATGTGTAGGGGTATAAGTCGTATTCTGTGGGGATATGTTCATCTGTTGGTGTGTGTGTGTGTATATGTGTGTGTGTTTGTGTGTGCGTTTGTGTGTGCGTTTGTGTGTGCGTGTGTGTGTGTGTGTGTGTGTGTGTGTGTGTGTGTGTGTGTGTGTGTGTGTGTTGTTTGTTTGTTTGTTTGTTTGTTTACTTTCTTACCTCTGGTTTGGTCTAGTTTCAATAAAAAAGAAAAATGCTGTTAAATATATGTGATCCAGTTAAGGAAGGCATATAAATATTATTAAAATTATAACTGCAAAATAAAAAAAAGTTCAAACACTTAACAATTAGTTTAATATTTTGTTGTTTCTAAACCTTCTAAAAAAAGCCAATCCTTTTTTCGGAAGGATGTTTAATGTGCTCGTAAAAAATTATGTTTTTTATCATTGATTATTACTTGGTAAAATACTAAATGGCAACTAGTGCCATTAAACGATAGTTGGTCAAGAATAAATGGTAGTTGGTAACATTGAATGGAAGTTGGTAACACTGAAGTGGAGTCAAATTTTCAACACTGAATGGTGGTTGGTAGCACTGATTAGCGGTTGATAACAGTCAGTGAAAAACTAATGGATACCTTCTAAAACCGTGGTGGAATACACAAGAAAACCGATTAGATACATGAACAATATATTCCATACTATAAATTTAATTATGACGTAAGGAATTATTATTTTAATAGTAATTCAAAGAATTTCTGTGATACACAATGATAACAATGATGATTTCATACTTTAATATTATTAATAATAGATTTTGCTTAATAAAGATGTTTTGTTTTTTTTTAGTTTAGTAACACTGATAGGAAAGTTGGTAACACTGAATGACAAAATAATGAATTCGTACTTATTTAATACATCTATCAATATATTTTCGGTAGATTAAACTTTATAACGATATATTTCTTTGAAATAATTTTTATTTCATACATATTATATAATTTGCGTGATACTCATAGATTTATAATTAAGAAAGACTTTATCCTTTATTTATATGTAAAATAAGTTTTCATTATGAACGTATTAGTGATGAAACGTTTGCTGTGATAATATAAAAACGTACATATTCTTCTAACGTAGTTCGATCCGTTATTATGTTATATTTACTTATTGTAGGTTAAAAAGGTAATAAAATGTTTTCAGATTAAAAAATTCGATCGTATAAACATCGCGTATCGAACACTGTGCTGTTTTTCAGGCCATAACTAACAAATACAATGCCATTATAGAGTTATCTATAATACAAAGTAATTACAGTATAAAATAAAAATAATATATCAGAGGGACATAGAGTACGAACCTACGGGTGAGTGTCTGTCGTGCAGCCTGACTGGGAAAGGATCAAAGTACACAAAATCTTACTATACCCTCACCCACGTCCATCCTATTCCCAGTCAGTTGGTACCACACACACTCACCCTTAGATTCATACTCTCTTCCTTATTTTATTTTATTTTTATTTTTTACTATATTTATTTTATACTATAGATCACTCTCTGATGACATTGTATTTTTTTAGTTAATGCCTGAAGAAGAACAATACGTTTTGAAAACGCGTTGTTTATACGTTTAAATTTCTATACGAGGAGAATATTTCATTATCTTCTTAATTTTTCGTATTTTTCTTTATAGGTGACATTGCTCAGTTATAGATGACATTGTTCAGTTGTTATAGGTGACATTGTTCAGTTATAGGTGACATTGTACAGTTATAGATGACATTGCTCAGTTATAGTTGGCATTGTTCAGTTATAGATGAAGTGTTCAGTTATAGATGACATTGATCAGATATAAATGACGTTGTTCAGTTATAGATGACATTGTGCAGTTATAGATGGCATTGTTCATATATAAATAACGTTGTTCAGTTATAGATAACATTCTTTCGTTATAGGTGACATTGTTCAGTTATAGATAACATTCTTCCGTTATAGATGGCATTGTTCATATATAAATAACGTTGTTCAGTTATAGATAACATTCTTCCGTTATAGATGACATTGTTCAGATATAAATGACGTTGTTTTAATAATAGATAGCATTGTTCTGTTATAGATAACATTGTTCTGTTATAGATGGCATTGTTCTGTTGTAGAAGACATTGTTCACTTATACATGATATAGTTCAATTATAGATGATATTGATTGTTCTGTCATATATAAAATTGTTGAGTTATATGACATTCTTGAGTTATAGATAACAAGAGAAAACAGGAATACCACGCATATGCTTATTAAAATACATTTTTTTCATATTTACTTAACTGAGTCAAGTAATTTTAAAGGTAATAAATAAATTAGTCTAATTAATGATAACTATAGACGAACGACACTTGTTTAAACATATTTGACAGTTACTAGTTGGATAATTTATTTTAATCTTTACTTTACATTACGTTTTCTATCAACAACCAGTTTTTATGATCAGTTGATTTCACAAATAGTACTAATAATAGTAGGTTTGTAACTTTTTTATATCAAAAATATTTAATTGAATTAATACAAAAGTTTCTATTTTGTTATAAAGAGGAAATATTTTCAATAAATTTGCCCAATACCTTGATTGTTAATAAAAATGTACAATTATCGATAAGTGTGAATATTAATTTAGTTAATAAAGTAATACAATTTAATATATATATATATATATTTATATTAATAATATATTGAGTCGCTATCAGCCTTTGGAGCGATTCACTTCTTTTCCTGAAGACGAGGACATCGAAATATAGTAGTGAGTTCAGTGGTTTCCTTTCTATGTGTTCTTTTTTAAATTCTAGTTTATATATATATTTACATATATGAATTAAACACCACAATAAACCAATATAAATTAATTACAATACTCTAAGGTCTTTCATTACAGCATCATCAAAGAGCTAAATGAACAAAAAAAATATAATAACAAGTTAACCTGGTTGATTGAAGTCTTCAGGATTACTGGCATCCCTGCCTGAATTTAATGTTCCTAAAATTGAAGGAGTCTTGATCTGCTTACTTATTTCTTTTATTAATATTTAATCTAGTTTCTTCTAGTAATACAAAAGTGCTAACTAGTGGGAACCTCTCACAAGTGCACCTTAGGACCCGAAGAAGGAGAAAGGAAGTTGTACCTGCTGACCGACAACTGTAAGGAAACTTTGCTTGCACAGAAGTAGGTTCTTCGGGACACTCAACAAAACCATAGAAAAACTTTTACCTCTAGATTCCAGCAAGAGTGCTGTGCTTCTTAGAGGCGTTTAAGCTATTTCCTGGGGTACTTTAGTACAGAAGATGGGAAGTACAATAGTTTTTTTTTTTATAAAACGCAGTGCTATAGTCACCCTCAAATAATAAAAATAACATAAAATAGTCGTCTAGAAAACAATAGCTCGCTTTAGAAATGTATTTAACAAGTAACCAGCTCTTTTTGTTGCAAAAAAAAAACCAATTATATGTTCATGGTAAAATTCGTTTTGTAGGTTCAATAAATTTTTTTTTAATACATGTTAATTTTCATTTTAATGTTTATAACTTATAATCATAATGGGATTTGTGTTGTTTACTAACGGAATCCTGAGGTTATCATACACAAGGAAGTTCTTTTCCCCATTTCATATTATGGTTTGAGATATATATATATGTGTGTGTATTAAACGCCACAATAAACAATTATATATGAATTAAACTGCTCTAAGGCCTTTCATTACAACATAATCAGAGAGCTAAATGAAACAAAATAGTGTAACCAAAAAGCTTTCTGCATTTTAATTAATATATAATTGTTTATTGTGGCGTTTAATTCATATTTTATATCAAGTGTTATTGTTGATTATTAATTTATATATATATATATATATATATATTTCATTAAATAACTAATTTCATTAAATAACGGTATTTAAATTACATCTGTAAGTACGGTCAGTTATCAATGAAATATGCTTGACTGAAGGACTGCTTCCAAGTTTTGCCAATATATATATATACATATAAATTTAACATTAACACGTGAAACATCAATCAATGATCAAATCGTGAAATATCAAATATGGAAAATAAACACGTGAAATATCAATCAATGATCAAACCACAATATCAAATATGGAAAAAAAACACTAAGACCTTTCTACCGTAACAAGCGGTCTTCGTATGTTAGTTGGCTTGAAATATATAAATCTATATGTACATATAGTGAAATAGTTCAATATAGACAAAGAAACATAGAGAAATCAAAAGAACACTCTTACAGTGTATTGAATATTGAAGTATATATATTGAAATATTTTGAAGATAAAACATTCGGGGAGTTGATATTTCATATCCCGGAAAACGTCAATACACTGATTAGAAAATTAGAAAAGTTCACCAGAAAAGGGAATAGAACAAGGGTTGAAATAATGTTTAATGAAATATATATATATTTACATAGTTCACATAGGAAAGAGAAAAACAAATAAAGACAGACGCAAAAAAGGCTCACAACGATATTTCGATAGTCGTCGTTATCGGACCTCAACGATATATTTATATACTCTGACGAAGACCGCTTGTTACGGTTGAAAGATCTTAGTCTTGTTTTCCCATTTCTTATTGTGGTTTGGTCATATATATATATATATATATATTTGGCCTTTTGACTCTTGACGAAGACTGCTTGTTACGGTTGAAAAATCTTAGTCTTCATTTCCCATTTCTTATTGTGGTTTGTTCATTGATATTTATATATATATATATATATATATATATATAATTAAAGTTACAGCTAGAGAACACAAGAAAAAGGACGAACACTCACGAATCTCGATTATTTCGGCGTCTTGCCGTCTTCAGGAGAGTAGAAAGAAAGAAAATAAAATAAAAGGAGAAAGAATGAAGGAACGGAGACGTAAATGCGTCCACTGGCCGATGTAAACTCGGCCAGTTTATATATATATATATATATAGTTTATATATAGTAGTTTAGTTTATATATATATATATATATAAACTAGAATTTTCAAAAGAACACATAGAAAAGAAATCACTGGACTCACTACTATATTTCGATGTCCTCGTCTTCAGGAATAGATGTGAATCGCTTCAAAGGCTGATAACGACTCATATTATATATATGGCTTTTTGACTCTTGCCGAAGACCGCTTGTTACGTTTGAATGGTCTTAGTCTTGTTTTCCCATTTCATTATTATCATTATATATATATATATATATATATACCATGATAAACGAAAAACGGTCCGGCAGGACAAATAACAATTAAAATAAGCAGTGACACATAAACAGAAACACAACAAAGACTCACTTTTCAATATTTCGACCGTAATGGCGGTCGTCCTCAGGAGAAGAAGTGAATTGACGGAGGGACGACAGTCAACTACTACGACAGTCAATATATATATATATATAAAGATTTCACATAAACACGTGAAACAACAATCAATGTTCAGACCACAATAAGAAAAGGGAAAACAAAACTATGATCTTTCAACCGTAACAAGCGGTCTTCGTCAGAGTCAAAAACCCAACTGAAAACCCAACTCAGTTGGGTTTTTGACTCTGACGAAGACCGCTTGTTACGGTTGAAAGATCTTAGTCTTGTTTTCCCATTTCTTATTGTGGTTTGATCATATATATATATAATATATATATATATTCATATGGTTGATATATATATGTATGGTTGGTTGACTGTCGTCCCTCCGTCAATTCACTTCTTCTCCTGAGGACGACCGCCATTACGGTCGAAATATTGAAAAGTGAGTCTTTGTTGTGTTTCTGTTTATGTGTCACTGCTTATTTTAATTGTTATATATATATATATATATATATATATATATATTATATATATATAATGATTTCACAAAAATTGCGTTTATATCCCCCTTTCATTAAACCTCCCTTTACAGTGAGTGTCGATCTTTTATTCAAAAAGAGTTGGCAGCCGGAAGTGTTTCGATTGGTTGTTTTGATAATACGAAAATCAATATTTGATGATTTTTCTTCCACTGATATACAAAAGCTTTCATGTGTTCACAGCGGAAACCTCAAGTTATCATGGAGGGAATCTCAAAATAACGTGATTCAAAGCAAACACCTATTACAGAATATACTACACGAATATTTCACTTCATTATAAACGAACAGTAACAGTTTAGCATAAATAAACTTAAGATAATAACTGTGTTTTAGCATAAGTGAACTGTCGTTAGATGAGCCGGTTATTTTGAAAGTGGCCTAATTCCATTTTCCAAAAAAAATTTAGCTAGCTATTTAAATAATTACATTTTTACATTATCTTTACCTTTTGCAGGAAATTGTACAAAATTTATTTAAAATTACTAAGAATTTTTATAACAAAAATTAGTTGATAAATAAAATGACAATATTTTTAAATTTTGTAGAACGCAAACCCCTTAAATATCTCGATTTTAACATAAATGAAATTAGGCCACTTTCAAAATAAGCTGCTCAGATAACTAACTCAACACTCCTGATGATTATAACCGAAATTTAGAGACAGTGTGTTAGTTCGTTTGTTCTGTGTTTGTGATCTAGCATGAAACGTTTGTTATTTGTTTTCATCGTTTTCCCTTTTTACAATATTATTCCTATTTTCCTGATCGTTATTCTAACTTAATCATTATTTTTACTGACGTTTATAGATAAATTTGCTTCAGATTGATTTTGATAATAATTTTCTGAAATAATCTGGTTACGCCCTATGCATATACCTTGTATGACTGAATCTATAGTTTCTTTTAGAGAACTAGATGTAGACGAATAGAAAAAAATGGTATTTTTCTATGTTATACTTAGTCCATAATAATTTATTTAACCTTTCACTCCTGAAGAGGTACATATACGTCATACAATTATGCATCGCCAGTATAGATATATATATTGCTTCAGAGCAATAGCCCTGAAGATGATGTACAAATACATCGAAACGTCTACCTAGGAAGCAGTTTATTTTCTTTTATTTGACCTAGCCCTCAATAAAAGAAATGTTGTTATGTTCCTCAGATAAGCTGGAATATAAACAGATTTCCAAGACCTGAAGACGACATAAATATATGTCGAAACGTAGGCAAAAGAATTAGTTTAAACTCATTAAACTCATTATATATATATAACAGATTCAATAATATATCGACCGTTTGATAGAATAGGTGTGTTCTCTAATCGGGGTTCGGTCAATTTTCCAGGATAAAAAATCAAACTCTCGTTGCCAACGTTTCGGTTTTATTTAAAACCTTTTTCATAGGCAGAGGTAAGAATTTTTTAACTATGAAAATGAAATTTACATTATTTAAACGAACAACAATGTTAACCGGACAAAAGAGTCTAGTCGAAGGTTTTGTCCGGCTAACATTGTTGTTCCTTTAAATAATGTAAATTTCATTTTCTTAGTTAAAAAATTCTTACTTCTGCCTATGAAAAAGGTTTAAAATAAAACC
This sequence comes from Hermatobates lingyangjiaoensis, assembly GCA_026182355.1. Classification (NCBI taxonomy): domain Eukaryota; kingdom Metazoa; phylum Arthropoda; class Insecta; order Hemiptera; family Hermatobatidae; genus Hermatobates; species Hermatobates lingyangjiaoensis. The sequence goes on along the minus strand of JAPFBL010001140.1, from coordinate 22,604 downwards.
GAAACGTTGGCAACGAGAGTTTGATTTTTTATCCTGGAAAATTGACCGAACCCCGATTAGAGAACACACCTATATATACATATATATATATCATGATTTGTTTTCTTGACCCAATTTTTTTAGGGTTGATGTCTTCTAATGAGTTTAAACCAATCTTTTTACCGTCATTTCGACACATATTTATGTCGTCTTCAGGTCTTGGAAATCTGTTTATTTTCCAGCATACCTTAATTTACTACTCGTTCATGATGAACACATCCAGGAGGCTACTCATGTGTTTCAGTAGCCTGCATGTGTTTATCATGAAAGAGTAGTAAATTAAGCTATACTGCAACATAAACAGATTTCCAAGCCCTAATGATGACATAAATATATGTCGAAACGTCGGCAAAAGGACTAGCTGAAAATCATTAGACCTCAACCCTCAAAAAATTACATCATACGAGTATATATATATATATATATATATATTTTTAATTTGCTGGTTGGATTTTTTGATATTTTTTTAAACTTGCTACTGTCTTATAGTATAACATCCAACTTTTGCTTGTATTCTGATCTGTCCATTATAATGAATTGGTTAGCTTTATCAGCTTTTCTTATGATTATTTCTTGATTGTTTCTCAGCCGTTTAGCAGCTTCTTTGAGGTTCTTCGTAAGTATCAAACTGTTGCCGAAATCTCTTTTTGGATGCTTCAAATTTCAGTTGATCTTGTAAATCGGGATTAATGGTAATAAAGTTTTGGTCTTGAAGTTTCAATAATGAATCATATAATAACTCAAGCTCTGTCCTTTTTTTCAATTTGTCAAATTTACTTTTAATTGGCACTTTGTTCCTAGGTTTAAAAGTTCTATTTCATCTTCGGCGAGTTTATGTTTTGACAGGTAGATATAGGCTTCTCGTTTACCTGGCAAGCAGATTCGTCCTCCATACAGCTTATTTAACTTTCTCAAAGTCCTACTTGTTACCTCATACTCTTGATTATTAATCTCTTCAATACGTTTGTATAGCTCCTCCTTTAGAGGGATGTTGTCCGCCATTCACCAATTCCCTTTCGCATATAGATATTTCTTTATCACACTGTAATAATATTCTTTCTTGTTTTTCAATCTCAAATTTTTGTAGATTTCTTCTGTATTGAATAGTAATTTTCTCTTCTCGGACTGCTGGGTCATAAGTACGAATATTTGTGTATTTTGGGAGCAGGTCTTTGTATTTGGGTATTTTGGGAAGGTCTGCTCCCAAAATACACAAATATTCGTACTTATGACCCAGCAGTCCGAGAAGAGAAAATTACTATTCAATACAGAAGAAATCTACAAAAATTTGAGATTGAAAAACAAGAAAGAATATTATTACAGTGTGATAAAGAAATATCTATATGCGAAAGGGAATTGGATGAATGGACGGACAACATCCCTCTAAAGGAGGAGCTATACAAAGTATTGAAGAGATTAATAATCAAGAGTATGAGGTAACAAGTAGCAGGACTTTGAGAAAGTTAAATAAGCTGTATGGAGGACGAATCTCTTGCCAGGTAAACGAGAAGCCTATATCAACCTGTCAAAACATAAACTCGCCGAAGATGAAATAGAACTTTTAAACCTAGGAACAAAGTGCCACATTAAAAGTAAATTTGACAAATTGAAAAAAAGGACAGAGCTTGAGTTATTATATGATTCATTATTGAAACTTCAAGACCAAAACTTTATTACCATTAATCCCGATTTACAAGATCAACTGAAATTTGAAGCATCCAAGACAAGAGATTTCGGCAACAGTTTGATACTTACGAAGAACCTCAAAGAAGCTGCTAAACGGCTGAGAAACAATCAAGAAATAATCATAAGAAAAGCTGATAAAGCTAACCAATTCATTATAATGGACAGATCAGAATACAAGCAAAAGTTGGATGTTATACTACAAGACAGTAGCAAGTTTAAAAAAAATATATATATATTGGACGTATATATACACGTATTTTTGATCACATATACGTATACCTGATCAAAAAGAAGGATAACATTATAGCTTCTTCAAACTAAATTTAGCACAGGGTAAAAAAAAATCATGTTTTGAAATTCAGCCTTCAAGAACATGAAGTGTTATTGTTCGGCACTAGTGAAAGGGTTAAACGTAATAAAATTTATAATAAAATAAATAGAAAGTAAAAAAAAATGGAACTTAATGATTTTAAACTTCTTTATGTTAAGTATAATGATTCTCAACTTATATTTTATTTTTACCATTTGTAATTTTAGTTATTCATTATAACTATTTATGTTATTCGTGGAAGATGTAAGTATAACACAAACATTTATTACGATCACTTAGTTTAGTTTTAAGTTTTCACAAGTTTTCTGATAATGTAACAATTAGAGATTTTATTTAAAACATTATTAATGATATTTTTAAATGATTTTCTACTTTGAATACATGACATGTTATATGTTATAACATGTTATACATAACATGTTTCTTCTTAATGACTCACTTTGTCTTCATTATTCCGCAGTCCGTCAATTAAACACACTATCATCCACAATACAATTATATCTCGTATTCTTATTGGTTCTCTGGTATGTTTCGTCGTCATTAAGTTTTATTTTTTTACTATACTATAAGCAAAGTATAGTGATCGTGAAAGAAATTCAATCTTGAAATTTTGACAGAATTATATGTTTTAGTTCCCTAAAGTCGTTTTATGATGTTTTTAATATACTATAAGCTAAGTATGGCGATCGTGAAAAAAATTCGATCTTTAAATTTTCATGGAATTATATGTTTTAGTTCGATATATAAATATACTATACTATATACTATATAAAGTAGTTTGATAATGTTTTCACTATACTAAAAGCAAAGTATAGCGTTCGTGAAAAAAATTTGATCTTTAAATTTTCATGGAATTATATGTTTTAGTTCCCTAAAGTAGTTTTATAATGTTTTCACTATACTAAAAGCAAAGTATAGCGATCGTGAAAAAAACTCGATCTTTAAATGTTCATGGAATTATATGTTTTAGTTCCCAAAAGTCGTTTTATGTTGTTTTTACTATACTATAAGGAGAGTATAGTGATCGTGAAAAAATTTGATCTTGAAATTTTGACGGAATTATATGTTTTGAGTTCCCAAAAGTCGTTTTATGATGTTTTTACTATACTAAAAGCAAAGTATAGTGATCGTGAAGAAATTTGATCTTGACATTTTCATGGAATTATATGTTTTGAGGTCCCAAAAGTGGTTTAAAGAATTTTTTTATGAGTCATGTCCTGTGGTAAGTGGGTGTGTGAGTATGTTATTTTATGTTTTCTTGATTTTATTATTATGTTTAAATAAATTATTATGGACTTAGTATATCTGAAAAAGTCAGCATTTTTTTCTATTTGTTTATTTGTTACAGTATTTTATTTACTTTGTCAAGAGAAATTTGTGTATTCGGCAATTAGGCTTTATTTTTATTGTAGTATACAGTATTATTATATGTGCTATGTTGTGCTGTATTGTATGTACTATGTCTATTAATTCAATTTACCATGAGTATGGTGTATTAATCAAATGTATTATACTGTATACATCAAATGTACCATATTCTAATAATGAAATGTACTTTAGTGTGTTAATCAAATTACTTTATGCTCTACACCAAACGTACTATGTTGTATTATATCAAATGTGCTATATTGTATTAATGAAATTTTCTATATTTTGTTATATCAAATGTACAATATTGTATTAATACATTGAATTAAGTTAGGTTAGGTTGCAGTGGCAGTTCCACAAGGGAACACACGTATTATACAATGAATTATATTGTATTATATCAAATTCACTGTGCGTATTATTTCAAATGTACGCTGTGTTAGTATATCAAATGCACATGTTGTATTATATCAAATGTATTATACTGTGTTATATTAGATATACTAATATGTGATATCAAATGTACTACGATGTACTATTTCGTATTTAATATGTATAATAATCAAATTTACTGTGTTGTAGTAATCAAATCTGCTATATTGTGTACATCACATGTACAAAAATTGTACTAATAAAATGTACTATATTGTGTTAATGAAATTACTATATTGTATTACTACAACGAATGTCTATATTTTAAAACATCTTCAGGCCTTTATTATTATGAGGAATTAAAATCCTTGTGGGTGTAGACCTGAAGATGTTTACTTAACATATATAGTCGAAACGTTGTTATAAAGCAAACGTGCTGTTTCACGCTAAACTAAATTTCCATAGAGATGAAGAATAGTGTCAAAATATTAACCGTAATAATATTAAATTTAATAATCAGTAGACTAGTTATTTTATGTGATTTACGAATTTAATTATTTTATAAAATCAAAAATTTTGTTTATATGAGACAATGATATTACATTTTCTGATTTTCTTAATGTACATGACTAATCAATAAAAAAATGATCATTAACTGCACTGCAGTACTCATCAAATATAATAGACTCCATTTCAGCTGTAATTATCCATAATTTAATGATGGGTCATCAGAAAGAATTGCATTACTACATTCCAACAATCATGATTTATAATTATTTAATTGCACTAATGAACAACTATAATTAACTAGATTTCACTCATGAACTATAATTGACTAAATTCGACTACTCATCATCTATAATTAAATTCTTGCACTAATTACCAATTACAATTAACTAGTTGAACTTTAGAGTTTTTTTTTTTAATTGATTCGTTATGCTCTTTATATAAAGTTCGTAAGTTTATTTATTTGTTTGTTTGTTTTCCCATTTTCTGTGAAGATAAAAGATCAGAATTTAAAAATATATTACCTTAATAATGGTAAATGAAAAGAAATTTCTCACTATATATCCAAAATATTAGTCAAGGTAGCGAGTGTCTTGCGTGCTCTCGTCTGACAGTAATTAGTATAAATGTACTATATATAAATCTAACAAAATAGAAATCCCTCCAATATTTATTTATAAAACAAGATAAAAAGTATATAATATGAAATAATAATGGATTCAATAAATAATAAGAATGCAAATAAAATTAAAAAAAAATTAACGGTTCAGGTTAAGACCAGGAGGAGAGCGAGCCCCAAGGAGGCAGGCATATGAATGCCTCTTCGGAAGCTCTAAGGGTGACATGGGAATTAGACTCGGGGATAATCATGGATACCGACGTCATGGGAATTAGCATGAATAGAATAAGTGAGCCTCTGATGAAGGCAAGTTGTTTTGGTTAAAAGGTCTTAACCAGATTTTTGTACTTTTCCTACTGTGGTTTTGAAATTCCAAGTTTACTTGTATGGTACATACTACTTTATTTAATCAAAGAATATTTAAAAGATCATATATCAAACATACTCGAAAAGATATCCCCCAGTTCTGGTGAAACATAAAAAAAAATGTCATTGACGAAAAATGTCAAAGAAAACATTGGCGATAATTTTTTGTTATTTTTGATTTATCACGGTATCAAATTACATATGAATGAGTAATACTGATAACACTGAAAAGGAAACAAAAATAAATCTCTTCCGCGAACAGAATTTGAAGCATCCTTTCAGTATGTTCGTTCAAGTATGATGCAACACGGGAAATGTCAGATAATCTTATTAATACTAAATACAGCTCAAATGAAATAATATTGTTTTTTTTATTCAGGATTATAACATATATATGTATTCAGTTACAGAGGCAATCCAATCCCTATTTACACATTTTTTATCACACTAAAAAAAAAATAATTTTTTTTTAAATAAACGAAAATAACAAAATTTCTTAAAAAAAAAATAGAACGGGAATATTTTTGTTATATAACGTGATATAACGTTCTTTTAAGAAAACACGTGAAAAATTCACAAGTGCTTTCAACTTGTGAGAAATTCTACAACTAATATTATGAACAAGACCATCTGGTATTCGAGAGGCTCACTTATTATATATATATCTATATATATATATATGATCAAACCACAATAAGATCTTAGTCTTGTTTTCCTATTTCTTATTGCGGTTTGATCATTGATTGTTATTTCACGTGTTTATGTGAAATCTATATATATATATATATATATATATATATATATATATAAAATGAAAGGTCCGTGTGGATAATAGACACTTTAACACATAGAAAAGAACACAGAAAGACACTACAGAACTCACTTCGATATTTCGAAGTGAGTTCTGTAGTTTCTTTCTGTGTTCTTTTCTATGTGTTAAAGTATATATATATAACTTTAAATTACACAAAGCACGACACAGGAAAAAGAATAAAGAGAACACTTACAGAATTCAATATTTCGGAACTGTTGTTCGTCATCAGGAGTAGACTAGAAGAGAGGACGAAGTGAGAGAGAGATCTCCCCACGTCGAAAAACAGTGTTATTGATAAAATAATGTTAAAATTTTATAACCAAACTCCAATCAAATTACTCCGTAGTCAAGTTATTGTTATTAATTATAAAAATTTATAATAAAACACAAGTCATTCAGTGAAGGTAACTAATTATAAAACAGGTAATGATAGAGTAATTATAATAATTAAAATAGATTACTTGTTAATGGCAATGATTCAGGAAAACCAGCAGACTACAAACCTGAAAAAGAAACAAAAATAATTAACAACTCGAAAATTTTAAATTAAACCCAAAAATATTTAGAATCAAGATCGAAATATATACAATGTCATCGTAATTAATACAAGCAATGTTTTATTCAAGAAAAACAGTCTTTAATAAAAATTCCACTTGGTATTTCTAATAGAAGTTCTCTATACTGTTTTAGAAAAGTGGAATCATTTTCTAGTGCACTGACTCATTTAAAATGGGACATTTATTTTTTCAATGCATCTCACTTGATCCTCTCTTATGGTCGGTCTACTCGTGATGACGAACAACAGTTCGAAATATTGAGAATTGAGTAAGTGCCGTTATTATTTCTTTATCTGCGTTGTGATTTGCGTAATTTAAAATATATATATATATATATACGAGTATATATATATATATATATAATATACCATGATAAACGAAAAACGGTCCGGCAGGACAAATAACAATTAAAATAAGCAGTGACACATAAACAGAAACACAACAAAGACTCACTTTTTAATATTTCGACCGTAATGGCGGTCGAAATATTGAAAAGTTTGGCTTTGTTGTGTTTCTGTTTATGTGTCACTGCTTATTTTTTAATTATATATATATATATAATATATATAATATTATAATTATATATATATATATTTATATGTAGAAATATTATATATATATAATCAGTTCACAAACGAAGAAAACCAACACACAGAGAAAGAGACATACTTACAAACTCAAATTTAAGTGGATATATAATTAATATGGATATATAATTAAGTGGATATATATATATATATATATATATATATATATACTTTTCAGTTTTAAATACGAAAAGGGACAAATGGAATTGAATATATAAAAAAAAACATATAGAAATTAAAAGCCCACAATGCTTTTAGTTTCTGTATGTTTCTATCCTATATTGATATATATATATATATATATATATTATATATATATATTATATCAATGATCAAACCACAATTTAAAATGGGAAAGCAATGAAGTCAAACAAATCATCATCATAGTCAAGAACCCAACTCAGTCAAAAACTCAGTTTGGTTTTTGACTCTAGTGAAGACTGGTAGACTATTTATTGTGGTGTTTAATCCAATATATATATATATATATATATAAAGATTTCACATAGACACGTGAAACAACAATCAATGATCAAACCACAATAAGAAATGGGAAAAGAAGACCAAGATCCCTCAACCACAACAAGCGGTCCTCGTTAGAGTCTTAACACCCCAACTCGTCAGTTTCTCTATGTTTCTTTATGTACATTGAACTGTATTTGTCTATTTCGAAACATATTTTCATCGAAAAAGTATATATTATATATGTTGTGATGTTTTTGAGGTTTGAGGTCCCCATGATTTTAAACTAGTCGTCCTTTTGCCGACGTTTCGACATATATTTATGTCATCTTCAGGGCTGCAACATATATGTCGAAACATCGGCAAAAGACTACTTTAAAATCATTGGACCTCTATTCTCAAAAAAATCACATGATATAAATATTGGGTCAAGAAAACAAATCATGATATATATATATATATATATATATATATATATATATAAACTTTACATGAGGAATGAAACTAAGACAGTTTCTACAGAAACTCAAATCGATATTTCTACTTTTATCTTCATCATCATCAGAAGAAGAGTACGAAGTACTAGCGTTGAAAAGAGTTAATCAATTATATATTGATTTAATATAGATATCAATATATACGTAGAATGGAAACATATAGAAATCAAAAGCATTGTGCGCTTTTAGTTTCTCTATGTTTTTTTTTTATACATTGAACTATATTTGGCAATTTTCATTTTCTGAAACATTCAATTACAGAAAACGTAAAAAAGAAAAAAGATAAAATGCACACTTCCTAGATTATATATATATAATATATATATATATATAAAGGTTTCACATAAACACGTGAAATAACAATTAATGATCAAACCACAATAAGAAATGTGAAAACAAGACTAAGATCTTTCAACCGTAACAAGCGGTCTTCGTCAGAGTTAAAAAAGCAACCGACCCAACTCAGTTACAACCGGCTCTGACGAAGAACGCCCGCTACGGTTGAAAGATCCCAGTCCTGTCTACCCTTTCATTTTCTGGTTTCATCATTGATTCCTATATATGTGTATATATATACTTATGTATTTAATCATTGAAAAATATATATGTGTATATATATGTATCCTCACCAGATGTTTTCTCCATCTAGTGTTCAGTTCGGTTTTTGACTCTGACGAAGACCGCTTGTTACGGTTGAAAGATGTTAGTCTTGTTTCTCATTTCTTATGGTGGTTTTCTCAGATATATATATATATATAATATATATATATATATATATATATAAATTCACATAAGGGGTTAAGGTTATTGAGGATTTTGGTCATAATTATGATCAAAATCCTCAATAACCCCTTATGTGAATTTGAAATATCAGTGGTCGAGATACTATATCAATTATATATTAATATTATATATATATATATATTATATTATATATATATATATATATAGCGTCTCTGATCCAGTGCGCTTGGTTTCCCTCTCTTATCTCTCCTGAAGACGGTTCAAACCGAAAATTAGAGACTGTAAGTGTGTTCTTCTGATTTCTCTATGTTTCTTTGTTTATATTGAACTATATATATATTATATAATATATATTATATATATATGTAAGAGATTCAATAATATATCGACCGTTAAATAGAATAGGTGTGTTTTCTAATCGGGGTTCGGTCAATTTTTTAGGATAAAAAAATCTAACTGTCCTTGCCAACGTTTCGGTTTTATTTAAAAAAAAAATAAAACATATAAAATAAAGCATGTTCCATAAGAAGAGTGTATGGAAAAGATGCCTATGAAAAAGGTTTTAAATAAAACCGAAACGTTGGCAACGGGAGTTTCATTTTTTATCTTGGAAATCCTGGAAAATTGACCGAACCCCTATTAGAGAACACACCTATATTATATATATATATACTTTTTCGTTGGAAATACTATCCAAAACAGACAAATATAGTTCAATATAGACAAAGAAACATAGAGAAATCGAAAGAACACACTTACAGTTACAGTTCAACTGTAAGTGTGTTCTTTTGATTTCTCTATGTTTCATTGTCTATATTGAACTTATATATATATATATATATATTATATATATATATATATATATATTTCACTGATAAAACGAAATCGATCCAAACTGGACACAAAACGAGTTTGAGATTAACAAAGAGCAACACACAAAGTAGGGAAACACAAACACAAAGTGTGTTTCCCTACTTTGTGTGTTGCTCTTTGTCAATCTCGAACTTGTATGTATATATATATATATATATACAGATTAGTGTGAAACATTAGGAAACAAATTAAAGGAAAACAGTTAATTAACCATTTTATTATGAGAAAAAATATACCCAACAATAAAGAAGCAGGGGAATATAGAAATGTTAAAAAAAAATTAAAAAAAAATTTTTTTAAGAAGAATTAAAAAACAGATTTAGAATTAAACAAATTACCAAATCCCTGACAGAATTAAAGAAAGATATGTTATTTATATAAATGGTATTAATATATATACATTGATAATAAAGTAATTAAATGAAGATATTTATTAAAGAAGTTTGTAATAAGGAAAGCAAAATAGATGGATACATGATATATGATATCGCGATTGAATTTATAGATGTAGGAAATAACAAACTGAATGTTTAGAATCGCGATGAAGCAGCCTTAGGATTGTGAAAGTAGCGCTTTGTATGATGAATACGGTAACGCCATTTGCTGCACATTATCGTTAGGATTTATATGTTTTATCAAGAATATTTATTTTATGTTATTTAATTTCAATATCAAGAACTGTTCGATTCTGGATGAATGTATATATATATATATATATATATAGAGAGAGAGAGAGAGAGAGAGAGAGAGAGAGAGAGAGAGAGAGAGAAATCAGAAGAACACACTGACAGTCTCTAATTTTCGGTTTGAACGGTCTTCAGGAGAGATAAGAGATGGATACCAAGCGCACTGGATCAGAGACGGTTGGAGACCGTCTCTGTTGGGGTCTCCAACCGTCTCTGATCCAGTGCGCTTGGTTTCCCTCTCTTATCTCTCCTGAAGACGGTTCAAACCGAAAATTAGAGACTGTAAGTGTGTTGTTCTGATTTCTCTATTTTTTTTGTTTATATTGAACTATATTTGTCCGTTTTGGATCGTATTTCCAACGAAAAAAAGTGTATATATATATATATACAACCGACCGCTCGTTACGGTTGAAAGATCTTAGTCTTGTTTTCCCATTTCTTATTGTGGTTTGATCATTGATTGTTGTTTAACGTGTTTATGTGAAATCTTTTTATATATATATATATATATTATATATTATATCCATTCACTCCTTTTCCTGAAGACGGGGACATCGAAATATAGTAGTCAGTTCAGTGGTTTCTTTTCTATGTGTTCTTTTTTTAAATTCTAGTTTATATATATATATATATATATATTGATGTAATATGTTTTGAGGTTTGAGGTCCCATGATTAAAACCAGTCCTTTTGACGACGTTTCGACATATATTTATGTCATCTTCAGGGCTACAACATGATTGTTTTACAATTAGCACTACTATTACTACTATTCGGTAATTTATTATATTTTAATATGTACAGTAACAAAGAGGAATTTATTGATAAATCAGTTATTATGACTATGGATACATATTAAAACATATTATAATTTAATAAATTACCAAATAGTAGTAATAGTAGTGCTAATTGTAAAACAATTATGTTGTAGCCCTGAAGATGACTTAAATATATGTCGAAACGTCGGCAAATGGACCAGTTTTAATCATTGGACTTCAAACATCAAAAAAATATTACATCATATAAATATTGGGTCAAGAAAAAATCAATATATATATATATATATATATATTATATATATATATATATATATATATATATAGGAATAATAAAATTAATCAATTAAGCTACGTATTAAAAAAGTTTGTAATAAGGAAAGCAAAATAGATGGTGGGATATATGATATCGCGGTTGAAGTTATAGATGTAGGAAATAACAAACTGAATGTTTAGAATCGCGATGAAGCAGCCTTAGGATTGTGAAAGTAGCGCTTTGTATGATGAATACGGTAACGCCATTTGCTGCACATTATCGTTAGGATTTATATGTTTTATCAAGAATATTTATTTTATGTTATTTAATTTCAATATCAAGAACTGTTCGATTCTGAATGAACATATATTTATATATCTATATATATATATAATTAAAGTTACAGCTAGAGAACACAAGAAAAAGGACGAACACTCACGAATCTCGATAATTTCGGCGTCTTGCCGTCTTCAGGAGAGTAGAAAGAAAGAAAATAAAAGGAGAAAGAATGAAGGAACGGAGACGTAAATGCGTCCACTGGCCTATGTAAACTCATCTCGTGTATATATATATTATAAATGAAGAATAAAATGAAAAGGAGAAGAAATGAAGGAACGAAGACGTAAATGCGTCTACTGCCGATACAAACGATACAATGACACGCAGTGCAGCCACCTTACCAAAGTGGGACCAGTTTTAGGCTGTGAGTAAATAAAATTATAAAAGTGATATTTAAGTAAAAGGGAGAGGAGAAAAGTAAAAAAGTGAAATCAAAGGAAAAAAAAACTTAAAACTAAAATTAAACGAATAAACGAGGCTGAAAAAAAAAGGAATCATCTGATTAAATTTAGACCAGGGGAATTTCTTGCACCCAATAAACCAAATGAAACATTACTTAGAGTGGTCTGGGTGTCATCATTTGATACATATATTTTTAAATTAATAAATTAACATAAGCAGTGACAACACAGATAAACTGAAACACAACAAAGACTCACTTTTCAATATTTCGACTGGAATGGCGGTCGTCCTCAGGAGAAGAAGAAAATCCCCTTCTTCGAAATATTGAAAAGTGAGTCTTTGTTGTGTTTCAGTTTATGCGTCACTGCTTATTTTAATTGTTGTCTGTCCTGCCGGACCGTTTCTTGTTTATCATGGTATATTTATATAATTAAAATTAAACGCAGTCTCGGCATTCACGATCCTAATACTAAGAGATTCGATCCTACAAACTAACCTCCTGCTAACAGGGTTCAACTGGAAAAGGAGTTGGGCCAAGTGACATGTTAAATTAAAATCGATGACTCATGCTTAGTCATTGCTATAAATAGATTAAAAAGATAGTACAGGTTAATATAAAGAGAAGGTCAAAGGTCAATAATGAACAAGAAACAAGCAGTTAGAATAAAAGAGTTGAAAGTCCAAGAAATTCAAGAAAGGTCAAGTAACAAGTTACATTAAACTCGATGACTAATGCTTAGTCATTGCTATAAATAGATTAAAAGGATAGTACAGGTTAATATAAAGAGAAGGTCAAAGGTCAATAATGAACAAGAAACAAGCGGTTAGAATAAAAAAGTTGAAAGTTCAACCGTATAACTAGACTAATAGAGAATAAATAAAGAGGTTAGTTTGTAGGATCGAATCTCTCAGTCTTAAGATCGTGAATGCCGAGACTGCGGTTAATTTTAATGATACTTGTTTAAAAGAGGATCTGCTGCCTATTTATACCAATATATATATATATATATATATATAGTAGTATTTATATATATATGTAGTGAGTTCAGTGATTTCCTTTCTATGTGTTCTTTTTAAATTCTAGTTGATAATAAAATAATATATTATATATATATAATTAATATAATATTATATATATTATATTAATAATTAACACATGAAAGAGAAAAAACAAATGAAGATACACACAAAAGGCTCACAACGATATTTCGACAGTCGTCGTCATCGGACAGAGGTAGTCCCTTTGAGGATACTCAAAGCTGAAGCTAACTGAGTATATATATATATATGTGTGTGTGTGTGAGTGTGAATCACGATTGAAAATGGAAAAGAATAGAAAAAATTCCCTGAGGTCTTTCAGTCTTATTTCATCAGAGAGCTAAGTGAAAAGTTATAATAAAAGTGAATATATATTCATTAGTTGTGCAATCCGTAATTCTGTGGTATTTACTCATTCTGAAGTAAAATGGATAAACAAACAAAAGTCTCCACACGAATGAAGTTTTATTCATCGCGTTTCGAACACTTTGTGTTTATCATCAGGAAGATACAAAGGATGTTGGTACTGACGGGTTGGTCAAGTGAAAACAAGTCTTGGGTTGTCAAGTCAAGTTGTTTTGACTTGACCAACCCGTGAGTACCACATCCTTGATTTCTGATGATGAACAGAAAGTGTTCGAAACGTATTGAACAAAACTTTATTTGTGTGGAGACTTATGTTGGTTTATCCATTTTACCTCAGAATGAATATATATTGTATATATTATATATATATATATATATATATATATATATCCTTTATATAGCCTTGATGGAGACGACAATACTATACTTAATGATTATGTACAAAATTAATACATGATGCCATAGAAAACTATATGATTCATATTCAGAATACAATAATGCAGGTAATTAAAAAACAGGATTTTCATAATCAAATTTAAAATATGTTGTAAATGTTTACATTAAAATTAACACTCGTAGTGTTCCACTTCATTTAAATGGCTTGTGCTCCGATGTTCTGTTTTCATTTCTTCTGATTTTTTTCAAAATACTTTTTGGGATTCTTTTAATAATGGTTGTTTTTTTTTTTTTAATTTTTCTAGCTCCATATTTTGCAAGGTAATATCATAGTGTTGTGTTTTTTATTAAGGCCTGTGGAAATACAGGTTATCTTTTTTATATATGCCTTTAGATTTTTCAGTATAGGCCGGATTACTTGTTGATTTTAAGATTACGGAGTTCTGAATTTTCCTGGACTTAATTTTTTTTTTAGAACTTGTTTCTTTCATATTGACACAGTCAAGTGTTCAAGAGTATTGACTTTTGTCTACTTTATTCTTTGTCATCATTTCTTTTTCTCCTAAAGAAAGAATTTCCCGAATTGTGATTTTGTAAGTTTGTTTCCTTACTCTGTCTGGGTGAGGTTAGGTCATATATATATATATATATATATATTCATACCATGAATAATTTACTTTTTTGCATCATAGATTGTATGTTAGTACAATATAATACGTATATAATATTTTTTAATCTTATACTAATTATTTTGGTTTTAATGTAGCTCCAAAGATTCTTAAGATTATAAATTAAACGTTCTATTATCGAGTTTTTAAAAAAATTTTTTTTGACAGTAGTCAGGCATCGATATTACGATATTCTATTTTGTATTTATTTTAGTATATTGCTATCTGAACCACAATATGATCAATGAATTAGGTGTTTGAGTTAGGATTTGACTCTGACGAAGCCCTTTCGTTAGTTTTAAAAGTTCTTAGGTTTTTTTCCCCATTTCTTATTTCATTTTGGCCATTCATATGTAATTTTCGTGTTATTATGTTAATATCGTATTACAAGGTCGTATGATTTGACTTCTTGTTTTTTTCCTCCATTTCTTATTTCATTTTGGCCATTCATATATAATTTTCGTTTTATTATGTTAATATCGTAGTACAAGGTCGTATGATTTGACTTTTTGTTTTTTCCCCCATTTCTTATTTCATTTTGGCCATTCATATGTAATTTTCATGTTATTATGTTAATATCGTAGTACAAGGTCGTATGATTTGACTTTTTGTTATACGATATTGCGTATATTAGTATATACGTAATAGAAGGACTGGTGATTTGGTGCCTGACGATGACAGTTCTGATGATTCTATATTATTTGAGGTATTCATAATTTATAGAATAAGTGTAAATTCCGCTGTTGTTTTTTTTTTGCTGAGTGTGAAAGAATACTTCACAATGGATATCAAAGCTGATCATTTATCAAAACATACTCTCACTCTGTCTTTTTCACGCATTTTTCATTTCATCCCCCTTGAGAGAAAAAAAGAAAGTCGATCTGCTCACTCTTTCTATGCATTGACCTGTTGTAACACCCTCTCACTCTGTTCTACAAACGTTTTTTTTATTCTCTCTCTCTTTTCCTCTTGTCACCACATCGACTAGGAGTAAAGCACCTCTACCTAGTCTAAAAGGGAAGAAGACAAAGATGAAAAATTGTCAACCCAACCCTCCTTTTTCTTGATTTATCTCCCAACCCACCCCATTTCAACCCCTTCAGAGCAGAAGCACTAGCACTTGACATGGCCACTTTGAACATCCAACCCCTCTAACATCCTAACCCCTCTTCTTATTCTGTAGGAAAGGCAACATTACCCACTTTATCAAAAAAAAAAAAAAAAAAAAATGTGTTTTTGATTCATCAATCATGTGACAAGTGGCACACTGGCTGTCCAGTTCCAAACATTTTTTCTTTTTGTAGTAGCATAATAAAAAAAAAAAAAAAAAAAATGAGAATGCGTTGTCATCAAAAAGAGAAATGTTATTTATCAAATAAATTACGGATGAAGTATGTTACATGTAGGGCGAGCAATGTATTAGGATGGTGAGTACGTACGCAATCTATGCTTAGCATAGCTTTTGTCTTCCTGTCTATATTTGTTACTATGTTTATTATTACGATAATATATAAATATATTTATATAGAAGGAAACGTAACGAGTACTGTGTTCAGTTTGGACCGCGTTTCCGTTAATGATTTGAATATATATATATATATATATATATATATATATATATATATATATATTCATCATGATTTGTTTTCTTGACCCAATATTTATATGATGTAATTTTTTTTTTTAAAAAAAAAATTAAGTTTAAAATCATTCGACCTCAAACCCCCCAAAAAAATAATATGATATATATATATATTTACATCCACCAGTGGACGCATTTACGTCTCCGTTCCTTCATTCTTTCTTTCTACTCTCCTGAAGACGGCAAGACGCCGAAATTATCGAGATTCGTGAGTGTTCGTCCTTTTTCTTGTGTTCTCTAGCTGTAACTTTAATATATATATATATATATATATATATGTATATATATATATTAATATATATATATATATATATTATATGTATATATATATATATATGTTATATATATATGATCAAACCACAATAAGAAATGGGAAAACAAGACTAAGATCTTTCAAACGTAACAAGGGGTCTTCGTCAGAGTCAAACACCCAACTGAGTTTGGAACGAAGACCGCTTGTTACGGTTGAAAGGTCTTAGTCTTGTTTTCCCATTTCTTATTGTGGTTTGATCATTGATTGTTGTTTCACGTGTTTGTGTGAAATCTTTATATATATATATTGTTGACACATACTGTACCCTAGGTATTTACGACTTTCGAACCAAGCAGTTCTGTTGCGGTCTCCTGTCAGTCTTACGAATAGTACGTGGTAGTTCCCAAATAAGTTGCCCAAAGGACATTGAGACACTTTTTTGAAGCATGTTAATAAATATCAACAATTTTAATGCTACTGAAAGACACTAACATCACAGGTAAAGAATATAACATAACTTACAAGACCATTATCTACAAACTAGCTTTCGACTATTCGATAGTCATCCTCAGGTTGGCTCTTAGATTTTTTAAAATTTGGAATTTATAAAATTTTTTAAAAACAATCTATAAATGATTAAAATGAGTATACACGTTTTCGATGAAAATACGATCCGATATGGACAAATACAGTTCAATGTACATAATGAAACAATCTTTCTTTAATATGAAACAATGTTTCTTTATGTACATTGAACTAATATATATATATATATATATATATATATATATATATATTATATATATATATATTATTTATTATTATTAAAGTAGACGGTAGCATCCGCATTCACGACCTTTTTGCTCGAGTTTTCTAGTTTTCATTGGTAGGGAGTGATTTCGTGAAGGAGTTGTCCCAGAGACATCGAAGAAATAATTTTGTAGGTTACTCAATAATATGTTTTTACTTACAAGATTTCGATTTCAATGAAATCATCATCAGGTATATCGTATAAACTGATTAAGCGTGAACTAACATAATAATAATTTTGAAGAGCTTAAACAGACATTAAAATGATTAAAATTAAGAGGTTAATAGAAATAGACAATCATTGTTCAAAAACACGTCCAGTTTGACAAGTGGAAGGTTATAACTTGTTATACACATTGCTTGGGGGTCCTGTCAGTATAGGCCTATTAAGTTTATAAGAACTATCGAAGTTCTTACAACTTGGTATTAAGCCTATACAATTGGCCTGAATGTTCATAGAAGGTTCCCCTTGATGTATAAGGCCTCGAGGATATGAAGGCGGCTGGTATTATTTTCTATTCTTAAACTTGTTATTCCTTTCTCTAACATTTCCCTCGTTAATTTTGTATTATGTGCTTGTCTCGTATGGTTTTTCAGGGTACCTGTTGTAATATGTATGAGGAAGGTCACAGAGAGCAACTACTCTGTCGAGTTTAATAAGTCATGCATATCTAAACGACTCCTACCAAAATATATTGATATATATATATATATTTCATTAAAGTACACAGCAGCCTCTGCGTTAACGACTTTTAACGCTGTTGTTAACACCAGCCCATCGCAAGGTTATTTGTCAATTGGAGCAGACCAGTTTAAAAGTCGTTAACGCAGAGGCTACTGTGTACTTTAATGAAACATGTTTACGTGAAGATTTACTGCCATCATACACACACACACATATATATATATATAGTTCAATATAAACAAAGAAACATAGAGAAATCAGAAGAACAATAAAGGTTCTGTTCTGTTCTTCTGATTTCTCTATGTTTCTTTGTTTATATTGAACTATATTTGTCCGTTTTGGATCGTATTTCCAACGAAAAAAAGTGTATATATATATATATTATATATATATTATATATCAATGATCAAACCACAATAAGAAATAGGGAAACAAGACTAAGATCTTTCAACCGTAACATGTGGTCTTCGTCAGAGTCAAACACCCAACTGAAAAACTAGATGCAGAGAATATCTGGTGAGGGGTTTAACATCAACCTTAGTCTTGTTTTTCCATTTTCTTATTGTGGTTTGATCAATGTATGTTATTTCACGTGTTTATGTGAAATCTTTTTTATATATATATATATATGGCCGATGGAGTTTACATCGGCCAGTGGACGCATTTACGTCTCCGTTCCTTCACTCTTTCTCCTTTTATTTTCTTTCTTTTTACTCTCCTGAAGACGGCAAGACGCCGAAAATATCGAGAATCGTGAGTGTTCGTCCTTTTTCTTGTGTTCTCTAGCTGTAACTTGTAACTTGAATATATATATATATATATATATATATATATATATATATATATATATACCACTTAATAAAACGAAACACGATTCAATCTGGACACAATGCTAGTTCAAAATTAAAGATGTGTACTACACAGATTCAGCAAACAAAATTACAGACTCAAATTCTCGGGTTATCTGTCTTCAGGAGAAAAGAGAAAGGGTGACTAAGCACATTGTAGACGCAACGGCAAGTAACTCTTATTTGCCTCGACAACGTGATTGGTCTTCCTTACTCTATTCTCATGAAGACGGATTACCCGAAACTTTGAGTTTGTAAGTGTGTTTCTTTACTTTTGTGCAACCTATCTATTGTTGTGCAATTTTGAATTGTTTTATATATATATATATATAATCAAACCACAATAGTAAATGGGAAAACAAGACTAAGATCTTTCAACCGTAAACAAGCGGTCTTCGTCAGATTCAAAAACCCAAGTGAAACACTTGATGCAGAAAACATCTGGTGAGGAGTTGAAAAGAGTGGGAGGGAAGAGTGGTATTTTAAAAGGGTGAAAGCGCAGGAAAGGACTAATGTCCAGAAAGGGATGTTTGGGGAAACAAAGGAGTACAGTAAGAAAAAGTAAAAAAAACTATCCGTAGCCGTCAACCTCTTAGAAGAGGCTATTGCCCTCGTGACGAAAGTATCAAGTTTGAAGGACCGTTACTAATGTTTATAATATTAGTTATTAAATTTAATTGAGACGATTCAATAATTTTCTTAACAACTTGATTTTTCATAAATAAATTTATCCTGTAATAATTTATTTTATTTTTTATATAAATGTTTTTTTTTAACCAATATCGTGTAAAGGAAAACAGGGCCTTATTCTTGCATATAAAAAAGAAAACTCTATTGATGGACAGGAGCTTAAATTTATTACCTATGAAAAAAATTTTAAGAAATATTATTGAAATCGTCTCAAAAATTATAGATCTTCAATATTATAAACATTAGTAACGGTCTCTTCAAACTTGATACTTTCGTACGAGGGCAATAGCCTCTTCAAAGAGAGGTGACAGCTAGCGGATAGTTTTTTACTTTTTCTTACTGTATCTTTGTTTCCCCAAACAATCCCTTAATCTGGAATTAGATCTTTCCTGCGCTTTCACCCTTTTAAAATACCATTAATCACCTCCATCTTCTCAACTCCTCACAGTGTTTCTGCATCTAGTGTTCATTCGGTTTTTGACTCTGACGAAGACCGCTTGTTACGGTTGAAAGATCTTAGTCATTTTCCATTTCTATTATCTTGATTTGATTGTGTTTGATCATTGATATTTATTTATATATATATATATATGTAATTTTAAATTTTTGTTACAAAGGTCATGTCAAGTACAGTAGTCGTTTAAGAAAATATATATAAAATAAAGTTTTCTTCTCATATATTTGAAATATATTTACTATATTCCAAGTTACTAAATAATTGTCTCTTTCCTTGTGAATACATCTTTTGTATTCGATTTTATTAAAACACCCGTTATTGTATGTTTTGTTTACGTTATTGATATAGCGTCACATACTGCATATTAATCAGTGAGTTATCTGACATGATTATTATTAATTAATTAATTGGTTAATTAATTAATTAGTGTTTATATGTTTTTTGTTAATAGTTTTCAGAAATATTTTATCTTTTAATCTAAAATATACCAAATTATCTAGATTGTATCATTTAATTTAGCTCTCAGCATTTTAAATATCGTATTATTTAAAAACCATTTTAGAAAACAAGGCGTATATGTTTATTATTAAAAGGTATTTAAAATTATTGCACATTTTTTTTAGTATTTTTAAAACTACATTATATAAAATGATTTCACATTAAAACGTGAAAGAAGAAGCAATTTTCAAACCACAATATGAAAAGGGAAAGCAAAGGCTAACGGTCTTTGAACCGTAACAGGCGTTCTTCGTCAGAGTTGGGTTTTTGACTCTGACGAAACCGCTTGTTATGCTTAAAAGATTTTAGTTTTGTTTTTTTTTTCATATTGTGGTTTTATCATAATATATTATCAGTGGAATTTTTTTATTTGTTTGGGTTTAATGAATATTTGGTTATGTGTTATATAAAAATAGGCATCTTTCCTATTTGCTCCTCATAGACTAACTAGAGTATTATTTAAAAACTATTTTAGAAAACAAGGCGTATATGATTATTATTAAAATTTATTTATAATTATTTTAGTGTTTTGAGTAAATGATCAAACCACAATTGCAAAATGGGAAAAAAGACTAAGATCTTTCGACTGTAACAAGCGGTCTTCGTCAGAGTCAAAAACTCAATTGAGCTATATTATGTTGGGTTTTTGACTCTGACGAAGACCGCTTGTTACGGTTGAAAATCTTAGTCTTATAAATTTAAAATATATAAATATTTAAACTTTAAATTACACAAAGCACGACACAGAAAAGAGAATACAAAGAAAACTTACAGAATTCAATATTTCGAACTGTTGTTCGTCATCAGGAGGTTAGACTAGTAGAGAGGACGAAGTGAGAGAGATTCCCCAGTCGAAGAACGGAGCGCGAATGAAGAAATAAAGAGTCAACCGAAGACAGCAGCACTAGCGTAAAAAAGGATAGGCACTAAACGTCGGAGAACGAAGAAAGAAAAACAAAAGATAAAATTATAAAATTAAAAATTATAAAATGCTCTTGATGACATAAATTGAAAGGCCTCAGAGCATTTTTTCTATCTGTTTTCTTTTTTTTTTTATATATATGAAAACAAACCACAAGGAAAAAAAAAGAAAAAAAAATAAAATAATATTAAAATATAATATATAGAAAACAAACCACAAGGAAAAAAAAGAAAACAGATAGAAAAAATGCTCTGAGGCCTTTCAATTTATGTCATCAGAGAGCAAACAAGGTAAGAACTAGAAGGTAACAAAAAAGGTGTGTACAAGGAAGGTAACTAAACAGATGTTCTCTGCATCTAGTATTTCAGTTGGGTTTTTGACTCTGACGAAGACCGCTTGTTACGGTTGAAAGATCTTTATCTTGCTTTCCCATTTCTTATTGTGGTTTGATCATTGATTGATTATTTCACGTGTTTATGAAATACATGTACACTCTATACCCTCGCCCACTTCCATCCTATTCCCAGTCAGTTCTACCACACACACTCACCCGTATTCTTTTCCTTAATTTCTTTTTTTTTTTTATTTCGTACTCGTAATTTAATTTCTACTGTAGATCACTCTATTGTGTCATTGTATATTTTAGTTAATTCCTAAGGAAGAACACTAAATGTTCGAAACGCATTGTCAATACGATTAAATTTGTATTTAAGAACACCATTTCATTCGCGTATTGCCTTGTAATAGCCAAATATTTCAAATCTATTATCTTAAAAAAAAATTGAAGCCTTCCAGTTACGAAACTTTTGAACTCTTACAGTCCAATGAAAAACCTAATTCAAAATTGATACCATTTTTTTTCAAAATTTTTAAATATAATTCTCCTACTTCTTAAATCTAAAATTATCTTTAAACGACATTTCTTCAATGGTTCGAGACATTTATCAAAAAGGAAATAACAGTACTTTAAAATATTACGAGTAAATGGCAACAATTTTCCTGGAATAATTTATTGATGATAGAGGTCGGTTAAACTACGTCAGAAATCAAC
>JAPFBL010001139.1:0-32786 GCA_026182355.1 Hermatobates lingyangjiaoensis | reverse complement strand
CAAAATTATTAAGGGTGAAAATAAAAGGTTCAGGTTTTAAATATTATTAAGAAAGTGAAATAAAGGATTTCAGGGAAAAAGGTTTTAATTCAAAATATTTAATAAGGTAAGTGACAAATAAACAAGGATTTCAGAAAAAAGTTTAATAAATATGTAAATTAAAGGAAAGTGACAATAACAAGGATTCAGAAAAAGTTTAATCAAATATGTATTAAGTAAAGTGACAATAACAAGGATTCAGAAAAAGTTTAATCAAATATGTATTAAGGAAAGTGACAATAACAAGGATTCAGAAAAAGTTTAATCAAATATGTATTAAGGAAAGTGACAATAACAAGGATTCAGAAAAAGTTTAATCAAATATGTATTAAGGAAAGTGACAATAACAAGGATTCAGAAAAAGTTTAATCAAATATGTATTAAGGAAAGTGACAATAACAAGGATTCAGAAAAAGTTTAATCAAATATGTATTAAGGAAAGTCTGCTCCCTAAATATGCAAATATGCGCATCGAGCACAAGTTTATTATGCGGGAATTGGGTGTTGCCTCCCATACGGTATGTGATTGGCATAGTTTTATTAGGGAAGTATGTGTGGAAGAATGTTTCAGAATGAATGAACCTATAGGTGGAATTGGCGTGACAGTTGAAATAGATGAGAGTAGGAATGTGCAAGAGGCGGAGCAACCTTGAAACTCAGAATAAGGTTAGTCATAATATCCCTTTGTGGAATCCCTTTTTTTATTTCCATTCAACAAATTTTATAATAGTATCTCGTATACACATTGTCTTTTACTATTTCATACCTCCCATCCTATTTTATAACCTTTATATTATCTTATTCTTAAGTTTTTAATATTTTGCATTAAAGAAATTCATTTTAAATAATTTCAATCCATTTACGTTTATGACGTCATACACTTGTCGATTAGGACGTGATTCCAATATAACGATACACAAACCGTCAATATGCCGGATTTATGTCAAGCGGCCATTTTACACCTCGTACCCTATTCTACATTTCTACCAGCAGGTCTTCCCTTAAGCATATGTTATGAAAATAAGCAGCAGCTTCTGCATTGACCAATTTCTTGTTGACACTCTCTAGTTTTCTTATCACTTTGCGGTGAGACTCTGGTAGCTTTCAAAGAAGGTTAGCGAAAGACATTAACACACACAATAAACTTGAGGTGAATCATGAAAACACTTGAATAATCCACTTCTCGAAAAAACCGTTTTAATCACTGAAATAACTATAACTAAAAGAACAATACATACAAGTATTCGCCACCTGTCATTCGCCATCTTCAGGTACAAACTAAAATTAATTAAGGTTAACGTACTGATGTTAAAATAGAATAAAATATTTGAACGGTGTCTACACAAATACTGTGCGTATTTGTAAATACACCTGTGCTTTAGGAAGTAAAGCTAAGGTATGCCTGGTGACAGGGTCGCCCAAAACTACCTGTGGTCCATTCACCTCCTCGTCTCCTTTACAAGTTTGAAACTATTATCAAAATTCTTGAAACTAGGCACAGAGTTGTAATCGTTACTTTGGACATTTAGGCTAGGGTTATAATCTTTAATATATAGAGCCTATTTAATATCAGTAACCGCTAGGCTCGTGGTACACTTGCAGTATGGAAGTACCCTCAATCAGGGTCTGCTAGTTTCAAGAATTTTTATAATAGTTTCAAACTTGTAAGGGAGACGAGGAGGTGAATGGACCACAGGTAGTTTTGGCCGACCCTGTCACCAGGCATACCTTAGCTTTACTTCCTAAAGCACAGGTGTATTTACAACTACTCACAGTATTTGTGTAGACACCGTTCAAATATTTTATTCTATTTTAACATCAGTGCGTTAACCTTAATTAATTTTAGTTTGTACCTGAGGATAGCGAATGACAGCCGAAAGTTTGTATGTATTGTTCTTTTAGTTATAGTTATTTCAGTGATTAAAACGGTTTTTTCGAAAAGTGGTTTATTCAACTGTTTTCGTGGCTCACCTCAAGTTTATTGTGCGTGTCTAGTCAAGGTTTTGTCCGTTTAACATTGTTGTTCCTTTAAATAATGTAAATTTCATTTTCTTAGTTAAAAAAATCTTACTTCTGCCTATGAAAAAGGTTTTAAATAAAACCGAAACGTTGGCAACGAGAGTTTGATTTTTTATCTAGAAAATTGACCGAATCCCGATTAGAGAACATACCTATATATATATATATATATATATTATATATATATATATATATATATATATATAATATATATTGTTAAAAGTAGCAGCAGCTTCTGCTCTCACAATTTTTGGGTTGGTGGCCTCGATCTTGCGGGCGATATTTTTTCTGTCAGTACATATGTCGTTATGGCGATTTAGCTTATGGTGTGGAGGACCTCTCCAATAATCCAAGCCATGGTTTTACATATATAGCAAGGGAGAACGTCGGGCCACTCGCAAGATCGAGGCCACCAGCTCAATAATCGTGAGAGCAGAAGCTGCTGCTACTTTTAACAATATTTGCATACAAGAAGATTTGCTTCCGATTTACACCAATATATATATATAATATAATTAATTAATTAACCCATGAATTAATCGTTAACACAGCGGGGTTTCACGCACACTGCAGCTACTAGGTGACCAACCACCAGCTACTCGCCAATCCAACCCCCAGTCACCGTCCAGTATTCAGACCAGCAACACCTAAGATATGTATATGAAACAAAATGCCGTAGGGAAAAAATCAAAATGAAGAAAAATAAGCTCTGAGGCTTTCTAAACTATTTCGTCAGAGAGCTACTACAAATAAATATATATATATATATATATACAACAAAAAATGATTGATCGGGATGCGGTCAGTTTCTTCCACTTTTTAATTCAAACTCTCATTGCCGACGTTTCGATTTTATTCAAAATCTTTTTCATAGGCATAAGTAGGAGTATTGGCAATTGAAGGAACTATTACATTTTCATTTCTGAACTAGTAATGACTCTTAAACTATTCAATGAAAACCGTTAATAACCGACTCTGAAATTCAGAAATGAAAATGTAATAGTTCCTTCAATTGCCAATACTCCTACTTATGCCTATGAAAAAGATTTTGAATAAAATCGAAACGTCGGCAATGAGAGTTTGAATTAAAAAGTGGAAGAAACTGACCGCATCCCGATCAATCATTTTTTAGTTGTATATCTGTCACACGGTCGAGAAGTTATTAGTGTTTATATATATATATATATATGCATGCAGATGAATCACAATAAACACGTGATACAATCAATGAAAACAAACCACAAGGAAAAAAAAAAGAAAACAGATAGAAAAAATGCTCTGAGGCCTTTCAATTTATGTCATCAGAGAGCAAACAAGGTAAGAACTAGAAGGTAACATAAAAGGTATGTACAAGGAAGGTAACTAAACAGCTGGGAAAACAAAAGTCGAAGAGGCATAATAAGAGAAAAACAAAACATACCCAATACAATTAAACAATGCAAAATGAACAATAAGAAAATTAATTAAAATAAAAAAATAAAAATATAAATAGAATAAGAAACAAGTGTTATATATAATTCCTAACTATAAACAATATATAATAAATGTAAACAAATAGATACAAATTAAATTAATGCAATATCAAAAAATAAACAATAATAAATGATTAACAAAACAAGAATACATGAGAAAGTAAATAAGTCAAATAAAATTATGTTCTATTATTAGAATCCACAATCTGGTCAGAGTTCATGTTCAACGTTGCAAGTACATTTCGAAGGTCACCCACAGGACCAATTTGCCTAACTATACCTTCAATTAAAATTTCATCCAATCTAAAAAGCCCATGACTTATATTTATTAGTTTATCAAAATTATACTTAATTAGGGCACTTTCTACTAAGTTCCTTTCCACATCAGATGAGAGAAATATCAATTCCTTGGAATCTTCCCATTTTATTGAATGATTTTAGGAATTATATATAACACTTGTTTCTTATTCTATTTATATTTTTATTTTTTTATTTTAATTAATTTTCTTATTGTTCATTTTGCATTGTTTAATTGTATTGGGTATTTTTGTTTTTCTCTTATTATGCCTCTTCGACTTTTGTTTTCCCAGCTGTTTAGTTACCTTCCTTGTACATACCTTTTATGTTACCTTTAGTTCTTACCTTGTTTGCTCTCTGATGACATAAATTGAAAGGCCTCAGAGCATTTTTTCTATCTGTTTTCTTTTTTTTTTTCCTTGTGGTTTGTTTTCATATATATATATATATATATATATATATATATATATATATATATATATATATATATATATAATTAAAATTAAAACTAGAGAGCAAAAAACAAAACAAAAAAGAGTACTAACACACACGATTTTCGATAATTTTAGCTGTCTTCAGGAGAGGAGAAAAAGAAACAGGGGAAGGAACGAAGGAGCGGAGAAGTGAATGCGTCCACCAACCGATACAAACACCCTGTATATATTATATATATATTTCTATATATATATATATATCTATATATAGCCGAGAGTCAGGGGGGTGAGCGCTGATTGGCTGTGCTATTGTGGTTCTTCCTTCTCATTGGTTATTGGTTTGGCCTATTGCTGGGGCTTGTTCTCCGAGTAGCTTGAGTACTCTTGACATCCCAGTTTGTTGTCTATTGATTATAGGGCTATTTTTGGATATTTCTATTGCTTCATAGATTGGGAGTCTATTGCAATCATTGGTTTGCCTGATGATGGTGGTGTTTTCTGTAAGGTCCTGGCGGGATAGGTCGGAATTGTGTGCTTGTCTGGTATGGTTTTTTATAGCTCCTGATTGAAGGTGCATGGTGAGGCGTCTGGAAAGTGTAGTCTTCGTCATGCCGATATACTTGGCGTTAGCCAGGAGCTCACACTCTCCTTTTTTACATTTGTATTCGTACACGACGTTGACTCTCTGCAGATCGCTGGTTGCGGTGATGGGGCTGTTTTTTATGACTAAATTTGTTGTGGTCCGGGCCTTATAATAAATATGTAATTTTATTCTGTCGTTGGGCTGTTTGCATTTTACGTTTCTTCGTATGATATTCTTAAGTGCTGCTTCATCTGTTTTGTACTCCCTTGTGAACTGGTTTCTGTAGTACAGCTGGTATACCGTTCCGTCTGGGTCATTATTGGTATTTCTTTCCTTATTGACCAAGTAGGAATTCAGGACTTTATCGAAGGCGTTATTTGTATAGCCATTATTCACAAAGGTTTGCCTGAGTTGGTTTATTCTTTCGTTGAATATCTGCCACGTAGATGAGGTTTTGTATGTGCGGTGTATGAGGGCATATATGGTGCCTGTCTTGTACCTCTCAGGGTATTCACTTCTGGCATTTAAGTATATGCCCTTATCCGTTTCCTTCTGATATACTGATGTCACATAGTTCGTGCCTCGTCCATCTATGTGCACATCGAGGTAGTTGATTTGGCACTCTTTGGCTTCTTCCAAGGTGAAGTTTAGTCCTGATATTTCTTGCAGAGCAGCTTTAAGGAAAGGAGTTCCTGGTTCGTTTTTGTGACCACGAGGCAGTCGTCAACGTAACGGCAATAGAGGGTAGGTTTGGCTTGTTGCAGTACTTGATTTTCCACGTGACACATGTAGAAGTTTGCGAAGGTCACTCCTAGTGGTGACCCCATTGCAACGCCATCGACTTGGCGGTAGAGAGTTCCGTCAATATGCCGGAAAGGGGATTTAGTGGACTTTTTCATCAATCTCTCAAAGACCGAATTAACTCAACACCAGACTTCTCTCCTCAACCTAGGCCCAAAGTGCCATTTCTCTAGCAAATTTGATAGAGACACTAAGGCGGTTGAGCTGGAACAGCTGTACTGTTCGCTGTTGAACTTAAGCGAACAGAATATTATGGAGGTCTGCCCGGACCTCCGAGACCAATTACGAGCAGAAAGCACCAAACGAAGAGGAAATGGCAAATCTGACCTACTTACACCGGAACTACGCCAGGCAGCCAAGGAACTAAAACATCACAGTGAAATCATTGTTCGCAGAGCAGATAAAACTAATTTATTCGTCGTAATAGATAGGAAAACATACAAAGAAAAGCTCGACAGTATCCTGGCCGACACAACAAAGTTCATAAAGATTAAGCAAGACCCGACAAAGTCACTTAAAACGGAAGTAAATAAGCTGATAAGTGCTGCCAACAAAGGACTTAAGGACAAGGCGCTACAACCTATCGTCGGCGAATTCTCACCCGGTTACATCTATGGGACAGTCAAAATACACAAGACGGACAACCCTCTACGACCCATAATCTCTCAAGTCACTACGCCAATATATCAGACTGCAAAACAACTTAACAGCATCATCACGCCATACATGCCTGCCGAATTCACTCTGACTTCTACTGACGACCTTCTGCATATTCTACGTACTATCAGACCCGAAGGAAAACTATTATCGCTAGATGTCGAGTCCCTTTTCACCAACGTTCCAGTGGGCCCTACCATTGACATCATATGTAATGCAGTATACAATCACGCAAGCTTACCACCTCCGCAGATAGAAAGGAACATAATGAAGAAACTGCTCTACGCATGCACCACTAAATCCCCTTTCCGGCATATTGACGGAACTCTCTACCGCCAAGTCGATGGCGTTGCAATGGGGTCACCACTAGGAGTGACCTTCGCAAACTTCTACATGTGTCACGTGGAAAATCAAGTACTGCAACAAGCCAAACCTACCCTCTATTGCCGTTACGTTGACGACTGCCTCGTGGTCACAAAAACGAACCAGGAACTCCTTTCCTTAAAGCTGCTCTGCAAGAAATATCAGGACTAAACTTCACCTTGGAAGAAGCCAAAGAGTGCCAAATCAACTACCTCGATGTGCACATAGATGGACGAGGCACGAACTATGTGACATCAGTATATCAGAAGGAAACGGATAAGGGCATATACTTAAATGCCAGAAGTGAATACCCTGAGAGGTACAAGACAGGCACCATATATGCCCTCATACACCGCACATACAAAACCTCATCTACGTGGCAGATATTCAACGAAAGAATAAACCAACTCAGGCAAACCTTTGTGAATAATGGCTATACAAAATAACGCCTTCGATAAAGTCCTGAATTCCTACTTGGTCAATAAGGAAAGAAATACCAATAATGACCCAGACGGAACGGTATACCAGCTGTACTACAGAAACCAGTTCACAAGGGAGTACAAAACAGATGAAGCAGCACTTAAGAATATCATACGAAGAAAACGTAAAATGCAAACAGCCCAACGACAGAATAAAATTACATATTTATTATAAGGCCCGGACCACAACAAATTTAGTCATAAAAAACAGCCCCATCACCGCAACCAGCGATCTGCAGAGAGTCAACGTCGTGTACGAATACAAATGTAAAAAAGGAGAGTGTGAGCTCCTGGCTAACGCCAAGTATATCGGCATGACGAAGACACGCTTTCCAGACGCCTCACCATGCACCTTCAATCAGGAGCTATAAAAAACCATACCAGACAAGCACACAATTCCGACCTATCCCGCCAGGACCTTACAGAAAACACCACCATCATCAGGCAAACCAATGATTGCAATAGACTCCCAATCTATGAAGCAATAGAAATATCCAAAAATAGCCCTATAATCAATAGACAACAAATGGGATGTCAAGAGTACTCAAGCTACTCGGAGAACAAGCCCCAGCAATAGGCCAAACCAATAACCAATGAGAAGGAAGAACCACAATAGCACAGCCAATCAGCGCTCACCCCCCTGACTCTCGGCTATATTAAGGAGACCGGTAACCCACCTGTTTTGTGTCTTGAAAATGACTGCAGTAGACAGTCGAAACGCGTCGACAAGAAGAATTCATTCCTTGAACCGTTGTTCTCACAACGAAAAATTAATTTTCCGCAAACTTGAAAAGTTGGAGAAGAAGATCATCGATCGACAATATTCAGTCGTGTATAACCAATCATGTATAAAGGAAGGACTGCTACCGAAGTACACTAATATCTATATATATATATAATATATAATTATATATATATATTCACTATTTCAGAAGGACATCGAGTTTACAAAACAA
Source organism: Hermatobates lingyangjiaoensis (assembly GCA_026182355.1). Classification (NCBI taxonomy): domain Eukaryota; kingdom Metazoa; phylum Arthropoda; class Insecta; order Hemiptera; family Hermatobatidae; genus Hermatobates; species Hermatobates lingyangjiaoensis. Next base: position 24,686 of record JAPFBL010001139.1, on the reverse strand, counting down.
TCCCTCATTAACAACGGCTACTCCAACTCTCTCTTTGACAATATTTTAAAACAATATCTCAATTCGAAAACAATCAGTAAACCGATAACCAAATAACAGGCATAACACATAACCTTTATTACGAAAATCAGTTTCGGGAAGACCACAAAATAGACGAACGCGTACTCAAGGATATAATTAAGAAGAATATAAAATGCACCTCACCCGGAGATAAGGTCGCTTAATAACCTATTACTGGAGCCCCACCAAAGCAGCCTAGTGATGAGAAATAGCAAAAGGTTAAAGATTCTCAACTGAAGGAGTCTAATCTCGTGTATGAGTACACCTGTCAAATCGGGGACCGTGAGCCCTGCAACGATTCATACATTGGGATGACAACGACATCACTGTCGAGAAGACTTACCATGCACCTTTCTATAGGCGGTCCCAAGAAACATTGAGGACAAGCATAATACCAAAATAACTAGAGACCTACCGTGAGTGGAACTAAAATAATTAGAAAAGAAAACAACTTCAATCGGCTGCAAATCGCAGAAGCAATAATAATTAAAACAGAATAAACCTACAAAAATATTCAGAGGGTAGTAGCGAGAGAGGCTTAAACTATACACGTCTGATTGGTGAAAAAACCGTTAACTGTCAGTACCCCACCCCACCATCCACCCCACCTCAGTCAGTAGCCTTGAGAAACGGCCAAGAGAGACTTCAAACTTCTACTGTATAATGTGTCTCAATACCAACTCCAAAGACTAATAATTTTTTCTTTTGTTTAATTAATCACCCTGAAGATGACTGGAAGCCAGTCGAAACATGTCGGTTATAACTTAATTAACATTCTCCAACGTTTGGATGAAGGAAGAAGAAGGTATTCAGAACCTTGAAAAACTAGTGAAGAAAAAGACATCAGCGAAATACGGTCAGCTGTTCAACGAAAATATTATATATATATTATATATAAAGATTTCACATAAACACGTGAAATAACAATCAATGATCAAACCACAATTAGAAAATGGGAAAACAAGACTAAGATCTTTCAACCGAAACAAGTGGTCTTCGTCAGAGTCAAAACCCCAACAAGTTGTTTTCCCTTTTTCTTATTGTGGTTTGATCATTGATTATATACATATATATAAAATCGAATGTTTCCAATCTCGACCACATATATTTAACACTATTCATTTAACACTATTATACTAGAAGTGAGTTATTCCTGTGTCTATCTGTGTGCTATCTCTTTTAATTGGTTTTTATTTAAAAGTCCGTTAGACCGTTTCATTTAATTATTATATATATATTATCATTGAGAAAACGATCCACAAAAGACAACCAATGTTTCAAAGTAAACTATAGGTACACAGTAAATAGAAAAAACAGACTTACAGTCTCTAATCTTCGATTTAACCGTCATCAAGAGAAATTGTAACATCTTTAGAGACCGTCTCTAATCGTTGCTTTGAAGTGCGCTTAATGTCCCCATCTCTACCCTCTTGATGACGGTTCGACCCGAAAATTAGAGACTCTAAATGTGTTCGTCCCTTTACTCTGTATCTATAGTTTACTGTGAAACACACACACACACACACACACACATATATATATATATATATATATATATATGTATGTATAAAATACATTTTTGACTCTGACGAAGACCGCTAGTTACGGTTCAAAGAGATGATATATATATTACGGTATATATATGATATATTTCACTTGTATATGTGAAATCTTTTTATATATATATTTCTATGATCAAACCACAATAAGAAATGGGAAAACAAGACTATGATCTTTCAACCGTAACAAGTGGTCTTCGTCAGAGTCAAAAACCCAACTGAAATTCTTATTGTCGTTTGATCATTGATTGTTATTTCACGTATATATGTGAAATCTTTTTATATATATAATATCTTTTATGAAATGTGAAAGAAATTACGTTTGTTTTGCACACTTGTGAAATTGTTTGTGAGGTAAAGAAAGTCTTTCATTATAAGAGAATTAAGAACTTAATGGTGCACTTATAGAATCATTTATCACGGAGTGAAAGTAGCAGAAATCCCTACAGTGCGGCAACTCAACAATAATTACCTTGCAGTTTTAGTGCAGTACATTTCATCGCCTTTAACCTTCTTTTCTATATTGCAGTCAATTTATCTTTAAGTTCTACTTTCACAGAGAAATAACTAAACACAATTGTTGGTTTGTTCAATATTAATTTTTTTATTTTAATAAATTCTTCAGAGAGAAATTTTGTTTAATTAATAAAAGACGAAGTTTAATTGAGATTGATTTTAATAAAAAAGAAAAGAAGAGAATTTTAAACATAGTTGGAAATATTGGTTGAAGAATATAGTTAGATGATTAATAGCATACTGGTACTGATTTACAAGTAGCGAAAGTTTCATTGTCTTGACCTAAAATAGGCTTGCTTGACAAGTCTAAAAACAAAGTCCGTCAAAATTTAACTATAAATAGTTGTTCAGTTTTTTTTTTGACTCAGTGAAAAAAAAAACCAAAAATATACATATTCTGAAGTAAAATAAATAAAGAAACAAAAGTCTCCACACAAATGAAGTTTTATTCAACGTGTTTCTAACACTTTGTGTTCATGATCAGGAAGACACCAAGGATGTGGTGCTGACGGGTTGGTCCAGTAACCAACTGGTTGAATAAAACTTCATTTGTGTGGAGACTTTTGTTTGTTTATCCATTTTACCTCAGAATGAGTAAATACCATACAATTACGGATTGCACAACTAACGATTTGAAATATTCATAATTATTGTACTAGTTATAACACATAATTATTGTGCTATAATAGCACAATTATTTTATTATAATTATAATAATAATAATAATTATTTTTATCATTCTTATATATAATTATTATATAATATAATAATTATATAATTATTATTAACTAATAATTCTAACGTAATGCCAGTTAATATGTGGTATTTACTCATTGTAGGGTAAAAAGCTAATGAAACATATAAAAATTTTTAATCGTATAAACGACGCGTTTTAAACGCGTTGTTTATACGATAAAAAATTACATATGTGGAGACTATTTCATTAGCTTTTTACTCTATAATAACTAATAATTTTATAATAATTTTATTCTTATATAATTCCATTCAGAAAGAATTTTACCTTTTGTCTTTAAATTGATGAAAACATCAGAACTGAAGATAACCCAAAAACTTTATAATATTTGTAAAAGAAATAGTATATAAAATAAATAATTTTATTAAATAAATGGAATGTAATTAAATAAACGAATTTTATAAATATAATAAAATTATTATTAATACATATTTTACAGATTTACAAAAAAAAAGTAGTACTACTAAATCTAAAACTGAAGATCTAAAACTGAAGATGTCTCCTGTTTTCTTATCAATGTTGTCTTCATATTTAACTTGTAAGTCTGAAACAAAGAAATCGCATTTGTAAAAAGATTTACAAATTAAGAGTTTACAAAATTGTAAAAGATTTGTAAACGATTTGTTTAACTTTAAATTTGTAAATCTTGTAAAAGATTTACAAATTTAAGAAATTTTAAAGATTTAAAGTTTCAAATTTAGAAACTTTAATTGAAGTCTTTACACCATATTTAATTTTCATAGTTTTCTTTTTTCAATATATGATTATTCAATGTGTGATTTAATGAACAAGGACTTAACACTTTAGTGTTATACTTACTTTTAAATATATAGTTTATATCTTATCCTCAATGTTCAAACCACAGTAAGAAATGGGGGGGGGGGGGGGGGAAGACTATGATCTTTCGACCATAACAAGTCGTTTTCGTCAGAGTCAAAAACTCAACTGAGTTGAGTTGGATTTTACTCTAACGAAAAAAAACCGCTTGTCACGATTAAAATATATCTTAGTCTTTTTTCCTATTTCTTCTTGTGGTTTGAACATTGATTGTTATTTCAAGTGTTTTTTGTGAAATCTTGTTTTATATATAATATATATATATATATATATATATATATATATATATTCGTTTTAGTTATATATATATATAAAACGAAATACGATCCAAACTGGACACAATACGAGTTCGAGAATAGCAAAGAGCAACACACAAAGTAGGGGAACACACTTACAGACTCAAATTTTCGGGTAATCCGTCTTCAGGAGAAAAGAGAATGGGAGACCAAGCACGTTGTAGACGCAACGGCAAGTAACCGTTACTTATTGGGTTACTTGTCGTTGCGTCTACAACGTGCTTGGTCTCCCATTCTCTTTTCTCCTGAAGACGGATTACCCGAAAATTTGAGTCTGTAAGTGTGTTTCCCTACTTTGTGTGTTGCTCTTTGTTAATCTCGAACTCGTATATATATATTAAAGATTTCACATAAACACGTGAAGATCTTAGTCTTGCTTTCCATTTTCTTATTGTGGTTTGATCATTGAAAAAAAAAATATATATATTTTATATATATATATATATATATATATATAATTAATATAAAGTATGGACCGTGGAATAGAAACAAAACTAAAGTTCAGTGCCACGTGTTCATTCAGACTACAGTGGTTCTTAAAATCCACATACTATTTTTCTTTGTAAAATAATTTGTAATGTAATACTTAGTTTTTCTGTTTCAAAATTTATACTTCTGCGTGTGAAAAAGGTTTTATATAAAGACCGAAACTGGTCTCATAGTGATTATGAACCCTATTCTCACTCGAGATATGGTTTTTAACTGGGGGGGGGGGGGGGGCACTATTATTTAAGGCATGCAAAACTGTAAATTGGTTACGTCTCAAAAATAATAATAATAAGAATAAATATTTAAAGACGTGCAAATGTATTTTAATTCTATAGATTATAGAGTCATGAAATTTTGGAATTATCTTTGAAGTTTCAAAAGAGTACTGAAAAAATTTTCAAATTTGTAAAGTAATATGAAATATTTTCTTTTTAATAATTGTAACAATGTTGATACATAAATAATTTCTGTTCTATTATTGATAATATTGTAATAAAATGAAATAGTTTATTTTGAGGAGCGAACTATTTTTTTTTTTTTTTGTTACGTTACTTCCTGATTTGAACGATTTTATGGTAGGGTAACGTGACAAAAGAGACTGTGAAGGCACATCTTTTGTTGGATTGAGTCACTTCCGGGTTTCAAGTTGAAAGAGGGAAAACATGAGTAGGGTGAAATGTCAAGCGAAAGTAAATGACTGGTAGAAAGCGGGAGGGTGGCCTTTTTTTTTTTGTGACCAGTATGAAGGAGAGAGTGAGCCTCTAAGTGCTAACACAATAGACCTTTTCTAAAAGACGTTCTAAAGATGGTAGGTGGGTGGGAGGAGGCTAAGCTTGAGCGAAGGTCACTTTTGCCTATTGACCTGATCCCGTTGACCTTCTTCCTGATGACCTAATTCTGAAAGCTCATAGGTCTGAAAAGAGAAGAAAAACAAACTCTGGTCTAAGAAACCAAACCATGACCATTCAATGACTGAAGAGGTATTATTCAAGGCAGCATCTGTATATTTTCTCAATTAGACATACAGGTTTTTCAGCTATCTTCGTGAACATGTACTTCGACTCCCACCTTGTTTGAAACCACCGGTTCCCAGTGCCCGCCTTCGGTTTTGCCATTTTTGAAGGCTATCTGAAAGTTAACTTTTCCTATTATGCTAATGACTGCTGATAAATAATGCAATGAAGTTACGCTCGCTGCGTCGCCTTTGTATTGTGGGAAATGTACTATTGGTGCGTGTAAAACTACTGCAGCCTGCGGGTCGGTTTTAATAATAAACTAATATCAACCTGCAGGCCATAGAAAACCGTCTCGCGGGCCTGATTTGGCTCGCGGGCCTTCACTCTGACATATGGGCCTTAGGGGAAACCATACCATTACGCCTAGTGCATACATAACACAAAAGGCGTAAAACCTACAAGTGTAATATATTATGATATCTTACAAATTATAAAAAAAACTAAATAAGAATTAAATATAAATCAGTTCTTTAATAGAAATACTTATATATCATAATTACTAGAAAATATTAATTTGACAAATAAATACCAATGATAATAGCTTACGCCAAAGTGATAAATTTCATTAGAATCACTGAAATAATCAGCTATTCAGATCAATGATTTTGATCAGATTATTATACCTAAGCAAAGAATCAATATATATTGACTATTTTTGATATCATGATACTTTACCAAAGAGTTTTAAATAACGTTTATACGATAACCTTATTAAAATAAATTATTAATAAATATTAAAATAATTTATTAAATTTTCAAACTAAAGCTATTTCGATTTTTAGCGAGTATTATTGGACGTTATTTATATCAGGGTTTGGAAAAGAATTGTAAAAATGCTCCCTTGGAAGAAAGCTTAACGCGCTGGACTTTCAATCAAAGCTCAAGTTGGTTCGATTCCCACAAAATTATATTTTAATTTATTATTTATTCAGACAATGCACGGTGGCAAGGAAACAAACAAGATTGGTTATCAAAGTTTTATAAGTATATAGATTTACTTATTGTAAAATTTTTTTTGTAGGCCAATCCAGATTTTTTGCCATAACTGTAAGCAAAGTATAGTAATCTCGATATTTTAACGAATTTACTAGTTTTGAGGTCCTGAAAGTTCTTTTTTTTTTTGACGTTTTATCGATGTTGCCCCGAGCTGGATGGGATGGTAGACTGATATACATAAAGCTATGAGAAAAAAAGATTTCACATAAACACGTGAAATAACAATCAATGATCAAACCACAATAAAAAAAAATGGGAAAACAAGATTCAGTGTTCCAGTTGGGTTTTTGACTCTGACGAAGACCACTTGTTACGGTTGAAAGATCTTAAGTCTTGTTTTCCCATTTCATATTGTGGTTTTGATCATTCATATCTATGAGAATTTGAGGATACTACAGTCCACACCGTTTAATGTTATCAAATTATATAAAAAAATTCACCCTACAGTGCAAATGTGGCCCTATTGTTTTTCCATGAGGCACAAATTAAATATCAGAAGAGCAAATCAATAGAATCAGTTTAAAAAACATTGTTTAACAAAACTACAAACTTTCTAAGCCTTAAAGGATTCACTTTGGCTGCTTTATTGAAAGCGCTTTTGATAAGATAATTAGTTCTATTATATACGAAATTAACGAATATTAGAACTATTATAACGAAATTAACGAATATTAGAACTATTATAACGAAATTAACGAATATTAGAACTATTATAATGAAATTAACGAATATTAGAACTATTATAACGAAATTAACGAATATTAGAACTATTATAACGAAATTGACGAATATTAGAACTATTATAACGAAATTAACGAATATTAGAACTATTATAACAAAATTAACGAATATTAGAACTATTATAACGAAATTAACGAATATTAGAACTATTATAACGAAATTAACGAATATTAGAACTATTATAACGAAATTAACGAATATTAGAACTATTATAACGAAATTAACGAATATTAGAACTATTATAACGAAATTAACGAATATTAGAACTATTATAACGAAATTAACGAATATTAGAACTATTATAACGAAATTAACGAATATTAGAACTATTATAACGAAAGTTAACGAATATTAGAACTATTATAACGAAATTAACGAATATTAGAACTATTATAACGAAATTAACGAATATTAGAACTATTATAACGAAATTAACGAATATTAGAACTATTATAACGAAATTAACGAATATTAGAACTATTATAACGAAATTAACGAATATTAGAACTATTATAACGAAATTGACGAATATTAGAACTATTATAACGAAATTAACCAATATTAGAACTATTATAACGAAATTAACGAATATTAGAACTATTATAACGAAATTAACGAATATTAGAACTATTATAACGAAATTAACGAATATTAGAACTATTATAACGAAATTAACGAATATTAGAACTATTATAACGAAATTAATGAATATTAGAACTATTATAACGAAATTAACGAATATTAGAACTATTATAACGAAATTAACGAATATTAGAACTATTATAACGAAATTTTATACCCAAATGAGTTTTTTTAGGTAATAATTGTTTTTTTTTTGTTTTATGTTGAAATACTGCTCTTAAACGGAGTTTTCAACTGAAATATATGACAATTAAAAATAAATATATTTTAAATACCTCACTATTTAAATTATAGCGATAAATAATATATTATATTATTTATAATATATTAAGAAAAACACCTCAGATTGGCTTAACTATTCATTAACTCTATTATTATGATATAAAAAATTTATAAAAATTCATGATTTGTAGTAAAATAGCACTTGTTTTTTTTTTTTGGTATATTTAACAGTTTGTAAGTACACATTTATAAGGCTGCATTTTTTTCACTTTTGTAAAAAAATTATTTTTTTTTAAATAACATATTAATGATTTAAGCCAAAACGTTTTACATTTGAATTTGAATTTTTTTAATTTAAATTGAAAGTTTATTATAAATTACAATTTTGATTGATTTAGATAGAACGGAAACATTAAAATCGTCCTAAATCATATAATCTTTCAAAACTTCACTGAATGGATGTCATTCGTGACTATTCGCGGCTATTCATTGAAATGTCTTTAATACCTACTATGAAATTGCAAAAACAAATTGAAACATATTCGTCACATTCACATATTTGCAGGTCAAATTTGTAAATTTGTGATATTTTTTTTAAAAAAAAGCTTAAACATTTCTAAAGAGAAAGTTCATCCAAATATATATATATATGAAATACATTGAAGGGGTTCTTGAGTATTTTAGTCATAAACATACAACTCCTGATTATAAGCCGACGTTTTGCCAAAAGTTGTTTGGCATTTTCAAGGCTTGTTTTTGAGGAAACACTCTGCTGTATTATATAACAACATCAGATAACAGCATGAACCGGTAAATATTGTTTCCTCTAAAACAAGCCTTGAAAATGCCAAACAACTTTTGGCGAAACGTCGGTTTATAATCAGGAGTTGTATGCTTATGTCCAAAATCCTCAAGAACCCCTTCGAATTTGAAATATCAGTGGTCGAGAAGCTATATCAATATATTAAATATTGTTAATGGGTTAGTTTCACTGAGGTTAGTAATATTAGAATTAATAGTAATATTATCTGTCATATTTCGTATAATCTCTGGAGAGCTCGACCGGTTTCGGGTCCTTTTGCTTTCCATCTTCAACAAACACAAAAGCAACTTGTAATTAAGGTCATTGTTTTGAGGTCATTCAGTAGATATTTTTTATGAGCAACTACAGTGTTTATTTTAGTAGAAATCTGAACGGAGTAAACGTTCTTCTTTCTTTATCAACATAAAGAAAAATGACATACTGATTATATATCACATTTTTCTGATAATCTACCTACACATGCTAACTAGATTATAAAATCTATGGTGTCTGTATAGTTAACTATTATTCAATAGTTAATATAATAGTTAACTATATAGAAACCATCTACTTTACAATCTAGAGCTTGTGTAGATAGATTAACAGAAAAATGAGTTTCATAATCAATTACTCTTGAAAATGGAAACCCAAAGGACCCGAAAGGTCGAGCTCACCAGAGATTATAACAGTTATGATGAATATTATTATTAATAGTTCAAATAAAATAAATTAAAAACGAAGGAAACACACAGAAAGACCACCGCCCTGCCTTCTTGCGGGACTCTTCGCTCTTCATACCTCCTGATGACGACGATGGTCGAAATATCGATGTGAGTTATGTCTGTGTCTTTCTGTGTGTTTCCTTCGTTTTGAATTTATTTTATTTAAAAAAGTCCGCTGGACCGTTTCTTTTAATTTGTAATATTTCAAATATATATTCTTGAACAAATTAAAGTTACAATTAACTGGTACAGTGAAATAAAATATTGTACTATACAAAAGTTGAATGGTTTATACATTTGTATAATGAATTACCAATTCAATACACATTATTGGTTTGAACCGTCTTCAGGAGAGATAAGAGAGAGAAACCAAGCGCACTGGTTCAGAGACGGTTGGAGACCAACAATGTTGGTGCATACGCGCCCGGTCACAGAGAATAAGGTAGACAGGAATCAATTTATAATTAAATTAAATTAGTGAAATATGAGAAAATAATAAATAAATAAAAATTGAGTAATGAACAGAGAAATTGATACATAAATAAAATGTACTTTTTTAGAACTGCTTTTTTGGACGACTATATATATATATATATATATATATATATATATGATCAAACCACAATATGAAATGGGAAAACAAGACTAAGATCTTTCAACCGTAACAAGCGGTCTTCTTTAGAGTCAAAAACCCATCGAAACCCAACCTCAACTTCTGACGAAGACCGCTTGTTACAGTTGAAAGATCTTAATCTTGTTTTCCCATTTCATACTGTGGTTTGATCATTGATTGTTATTTCACGTGTTTATGTGAAATCTTTATATATATATATATATATATATATAATATATATATATATATATATTATTATATATATTATACATGTGGCAGTTTCAATGTTAAACATACTTTTGTATTGTATTTTTTGTGTTTTGTGTTTGCAAGAATGTATTCAAACATGAATGTGTGTTTAAGATGTGTTTTGAATTCACGTAAAACATGTGTGCAAAAATTGTACCAAGATTGTGAAAAAAATAGTAAAAAAATGGTTTCTAAATGTTTAAAATAGACATAAAAACAAGTATAGAACACATTTTTAGTAAAAGGTGAGAAAGATTTGGTAGCTAAAAAAAAATGTATATTATTGAAATATTTGAATGACTTTACTTGCGTTAGGATGATTGGAGGCTGAGTAGGTTACCTTGTTCGTAGATCATGGAGTCTTGATTATGGACAAAATGGTTTTCATCAATCCCAAGGCAATACTTGAAGAAGATAAAGATGAGTATTGAAATGACGAGAACTGGAAAGACGGGGTTGTCTGGCATGGTTGGTTTAGGTGTTTGATGGTTAGTGGTTTGATTGTTGATGCTAACACAGAGAAATGCCTTTCACCTCAGCTATAAAACATCCTCTCCTCTCTCTCTCTCTCTCTCTCACTCCCCCACCAACACTACCACCACCATCCTTTTGAGTTATCTCTTTCACTTCCTCGTACACCTACCCTTCTTTCTTCCGGTTACTTTCCACAAATCTTGACAAACCATGACACTCTATTCTTATCAGGAATCAGGAACTCCTACGTATAATTTGTTTGTAAAAGAACATCTTGCATTCAGTGGATATTTTCTATGCGCAACTACATTGTTTAGTGAAAATCTGAACAGTGTAAATAAACTGAGGGATGGACAGAAGAGATGGTACATAAATAAAAGTTACAGACTAAGCTTTAATAAAATAAAACATTAAATAATACTGAGAATATAAATAATAATATTAAATTAATAAAAGATTCAAATATATAAAAATAAATATTAAATAGTAAACTCTCTCCATTATAATAAAAGTGTATTAGAGTATAAAAAATGACATATAACCTAAATGCAATGACAAGGAACTAATTAAATGACGCATTATTTCTTGAGATTAAGGCCAAGTGAACTACACGTGTTTAGCAGCCAAATATGAGCGTCTTTGGAATTTTGTAGAGTGAAATCTTTATATTCAGAGGGGATTTGTCGCAGAATCTGCAACCTGTAGCACTCATTAAGAAAGAGTCTATGGCTTATGGCGTTTATGGCTATGGGATGATGGAAGCGGTTTCTTGACTGAAGCTCTATGATTGTTCAGACAGAGACTAAGCTTGGTGGATGCTTGGTCTTTGCAGAACGAATCACACTCGGTACACTCCAAACGGTAGACACAGTGTTTGGAGGTACAAGAGCAATCAGTTGCAATAGGATACTGTGTGATATGGGAGAGAGCTGTCAAATGTGGTTGGAGATTGATAATGGGACAGATTAATTTAATTATAAACTGATTCTTGTCTACCTTATTCTCTGTGACCAGGCGCCTATGCGGCAATATTGTTGGTCTCCAACCGACTCAGTACCAGTCTGTTGGTTTTACTCTCTCGAGTAAAACCATCTGTTCTGAAGACGGTTCCTGAAACTGAAACTTAGAGACTGTAGGTGTGTGTTTTTAATTTCTCTGTGTTTTTTTGTTTACATTGAACTTTATTTGTCCGTTTCGGATTGTATTTGCATCAAGTGTATATATATATATATATTTTCTATGAGTTGTCCGGGGAAAGAAATATGATTCGTTAAAATGTCCAAACGGACTTACAAACTCTACTCTCCTATTGATCACCATTTTAAAGAATCATATATATATATATATATATATATATACAGTCGTTATCAGCCTTTGGAGCGATTCACTTCTTTTCCTGAAGACGAGGACATCGAAATATAGTAGTGAGTTCCGTGGTTTCTTTTCTATGTGTTCTTTTTTAAATTCTAGTTTATATATATATATATATATATAATATATATATATATAAACCAATAAAAAAGATAGCACACAGATAGACACAGGAATAACTCACTTCTATATTTCGACCATCGTCGTCATCAGGAGGCGAAGAGTCCCGCAGGAAGTCAGAGCGGCGACTCATTGGTTTTTATTTAAAAGTCCGTTGGACCGTGTCATTTAATTATATACATATACATATATAAAGATTTTTTCACATAAACACCTGAAATAACAATCAATGATCAAACCACAATATGAAATGGGAAAACAAGACTAAGATCTTTCAACCGTAACAAGGGGTCTTCGTCAGAGTTGGATTTTTGACTCTGACGAAGACCACTTGTAACGGTTGAAAGATCTTAGTCATGTTTTCCCATTTCATATTGTGGATTAATAATACATATATATACACACACACTCACTCTCTCTCTCTCTCTCTCTCTCACCACACACACACACACACACACATACGCACACACATATATATATATATATAATATATATATATATATATATATATAACATATCAGTCGTTATCAGCCTTTGGAGCGATTCACATCTATTCCTGACGACGAGGACATCGAAATATAGTAGTGAGTTCATGTGTGTTCTTTTGAAAATTCCAGTTTATATATATATATATATATAAAATTAATAATCAACAGTAATTCTTGATATAAATTATGGATTAAATAACCACTTTGAAAAAAATATATATTGGATAAAATGCTGTAAGGTCTTTCGTTATAACAACATCAGAGAGTAAAATGAACTAAAACAAAAAATAATAACAAGTTAACCTGGTTGATTGAAGTCTTCAGAACTACTGGCAACCCTGCCTGAATTTAATGTACCTAAATTGAAGGAGTCTTTTATAAGAATAACTGGTTAGAATGTGACTGTTAGAAATTATTCTTATTGAAATAGTAAATTAGTGAGTTTTGATGTTTCTGTGAGCTCTTCACAAATGTTCTTGTGGAAGATCTTTTGAATTTCCTAGAGACAGAATATCTCTAGGAACATTTTCTAAGCAAACATGTACAGAATTTACCTGTTTCGGTTCCTTTCATAATAAAGTTGATTTGTTTTTGCGCAATAGATGGTTGTTTTCTCTTTGAAGTAAAAAGTGAAACAGACCATGACATCACACAATGAAGAACAGTTCATAGGAAGGATATTTTTTAGTCAATCCAATAGCCCCTGTTTGAAAGATCTGCCCTAATTTTTGAAAAAGCTGGACCTTTCCGTTGTGTTTAGTAATGATAGTAATTTGTTTAATAGGCTTGTTATTAATAGAAGGGGGGGGGGGGATTGTAGTGTATATAGAGGGTTCAACGGGAACCCAGGGGTTCCTCAACGGACTGCCTGGGGTTCCACCAAAAACATTTAGCAAAAACATTTTTTTTTTTTTTTAGTGGGTATGGATTTATTCAGTGTTTCTTGTTAATTTTGAAACCGAATAGTGTTTCAACTTATATCTACTTATACTCGTAAGTTGAAGTGGTCAAAATTTGATTCATATTTAGGATGTATCACTTGTCAGTTTTTGAAGATATCTGATTCCCAAATTTCTTGCTATTGCAAGAATAGCACTTAACACATTGGTGCCATTTCTCAGTACCTACTTAGGTAAAACTGGATTTTCCTTTTATACGGCCATAAAAACTAAATACTCAAGTAGACTCAATGCTGCTGCTGGCTTGAGAATCAAACTCTCAACTATAGAACCAAAAATGATTACAAAATAAAGTTTGTGTTAAAATTGCTAGTAATTCTTTTTTATGTGTTATGTACTTGTAGAAAATATGAAAATTAAAATCATTTAGTTTTGAATTATTATTTGAGAAATACACATTGCAGTAATATTACTGTTTAATTGTTTTTAAACATATATACTATTTATAAAAGCATGTGAAATTATTTATATTATGATTGTATAAAATTAGAATCTGGGGTTCCCGGGAAAGTAACTGAAGGAAAAAGGGTTCCGGGTCGAAAAAAGTTTGAAAAACGCTGGACTATAGCACTGCATCTCTTAGGAACTGTTGTACTTTCCCCCCTTCTATACTAAAGTACCCTCAGTAGCTCAAAGAGCTCAGTACTTTTACTGGGTCCAGTGGTGTAAGTTCTTCTGTGCTTTTGTTATAAGCAGTGCTGTGCAGTCAGACCTCTAAAAAGTCTGGTGTATAGTATACCTTGTACTGATTGCGAAATGTCTTATATTGGACAGACGAGTAAAGGTCTCCTTACATGATTAAGGCAACACAAGTATTCAATCGAGAAATTCGAACAGTGTGCCATGGACCCTTGAAATACTGCTTTTCTACTTGGACCCCCAATATTCCTCTGTGGACCACTGGGGGTCCAAGTGGACCTCGTTGAAAACCACTGCACCGAACCGCGTGCGATGGACCCTTGTAATAGTGCTTTTCCACTTGGATCCCCATTATTCCTGTGTGGACCACCAGGGGTCCAAGTGGACCTCGCTGAAAACCACTGCACCGAACCGCGTGCCATGGACCCTTGTAATAGTGCTTTTCTACTTGGACCCCCAATATTCCTCTGTGGACCACTGGGGGTCCAAGTGGACCTCGCTGAAAACCACTGCACCGAACCGCGTGCCATGGACCCTTGTAATAGTGCTTTTCCACTTGGATCCCCATTATTCCTGTGTGAACCACTAGGGGTCCAAGTGGACCTTGCTGAAAACCACTGCACCGAACCGCGTGCCATGGACCCTTGTAATAGTACTTTTCCACTTGGATCCCCCAATATTCCTCTGTGGACCACTGGGGGTCCAAGTGGACCTTGCTGAAAACCACTGCACCAAACCGCTTGCCATGGACCCTTGTAATAGTGCTTTTCCACTTGGATCCCCCAATATTCCTCTGTGGACCACTGGGGGTCCAAGTGGACCTCGTTGAAAACCACTGCACCGAACCGCGTGCCATGGACCCTTGAAATAGTGCTTTTCCACTTGGATCCCCCAATATTCCTCTGTGGACCACTGCGAGTCCAAATGGACCCCGTAGAGAACTATATAGTAATTGATTTTCACAATTTTTGACCTGTATTCAATGTTCAGTCAGGCTTTCAGGTTGACATAAAAACTCGCAAAAGAGACGTTTCAATTGAATCAAAAGTCATTTTGAGGGCTACAATATCCATATTGAATCATTATTTTACCAGAACCAAGAAAATATGTTCCAATATCTTTTCAAATTATTTTTTTTTTTTAGTAGAAAACACTCTCATTCTTCTTTTTTTAATTCCAAGCTGTCAAACATAGCAGTAATCTATCTTTCTATCTTTTTGTTTGAAATAAATAACAATCGGCTTTATGTTTAATTTAAAGAATGATTTATTGAAATGTTTTACAAGTTGTTTGAGACTATAGATAGGCTGAGGAGCGCGTGCTGATGGCCAGCAGTTTGTAAGAGGGGAGGCAAAGTAACGGTGGCTGTGCTGAGATGAGGAGGCAGTTACCCGAGATGCCGGTCCTCTTAGCTGTTCTCTGGACCTTGCTCGGTCTTGCCTTACAAACGTCAAGCCGATCGCTTCTACGCTCTCAACAAGGCAAGTATAACATTCATGCAACAGCAGACAAGGTTTTCATCTTGCTTTTAGATGGTCTTAATCAACCAATCCATCCAAGAATAGAAGATCAACAAAACAATATGATTGATTATAAAAATCACGATATTCTTTCTAAAATCAATTTCAAGTCAAACATTCTTAATGTTTTACCAGAGTTAAGAAAAGAACCAGTTGAGGATAAAAAAAGTCACTATTCACCCATGGTGTTTGCTACTACTTCTGAAGTTCCAACTACGGAGATGAGTACAGAAGAATTCCTGGAATTATCAAATAAGGGTTTTAAGATAAAAAATGATGAAGAATTAGAACGTATACTTCAGTCTAGACCTTCAACTACGGATTTAAAAGATAATTCTGAGCTCCCAACACAAAAGATAAACACAAAAGAGGAGTCTTTACTTTTATCTGAACCTTCATCTAGTACAGCTAATACTGCTGAAATAACCAAGGTGTTTGCTGCTACTTCTGAAGTTCCAACTACGGAGATGAGTACAGAAGAATTCCTGGAATTATCAAATAAGGGTTTTAAGATAAAAAATGATGAAGAATTAGAACGTATACTTCAGTCTAGACCTTCAACTGCGGATTTAAAAGATGATTCTGAGCTCCCAACACAAAAGATAAACACAAAAGAGGAGTCTTTACTTTTATCTGAACCTTCATCTAGTACAGCCAATACTGCTGAAAAAACAACAGAAGAGTCACAGAAAACGTCAAGTCTAAAAAGTGATGATAAAATAATACCAGAAAGTATAAAGGAGACGTCAACAATATTTGAAGAAGAAAATGTTTCAGTGAAAAGGTGGAGTTCAAAAGCTGAAAAGCCTGAAGAAACTTCTTCATTTGAAGAGAGCAGCACAAAGACTGTACAAGAAACTCCATCGACAATTATTCCTTTGAGAAAACGTGTTATTATTATAACACCGACTTCTTCTTCTTCAGAATATAAACAAAGTGGTATGCTTTTGACAAAGCCACCAGTGCATACATCTCAGGCAATACATTCTTCAAAAGGTTCTGTTTATTCATCAAAATCATCAGCTCCTTTGAAACGCCGAGTCATCATCACAGCACCAAATCCAACTCCTCTTATTTCCCTTACCGATTTTCACTTTCCTATGACTCCTGGATCATCAAGTTCAAAATCCCAGTCAAAACAAGCCAGTCACCACTCATCTATTAAGTATTCCTCAAACTTGTAAATACCTAAAATAAATATATTTCATATTATTTGTTTGTTGCACCTATGTTCTTTACCCACTCATATTTGCGAGAGATAAAAGGTAAACTTATTTGTTTTTCTAGTCATTTTTAAACTTTTAATCAAATATAACTGTTAAAACAATAACTTTAAAATTTGAAAACGATCAAATAATTCCTAACAACTATGTCTTTTCCTTATTTTAACTATGAATTTATAATTTATATTATTAATATGGCAAACCGTCATACCTCGTACAATAAAGTTGGAGTCGTTGGAGCGCTTTCGGAGGTTGTTAACTAATTAACTGTTAGTTAGTTGCGATTGAAGATGGACAGCGTCTGAAAGCGCTCCAACGACTCCAACATCATTGTACGAGGTATAACGGTTTGCCATATCAATAATATAAATCATACTAACCTCAGTGGTAATAATAATATACATGTATGAATTTATAATATAATATTATATTATATTATTATATAAGGTCACTTATTTAACCAAATTTTATATCATATAGCTCAATGTACATAGAGAAATTAAAGGCACACACTTCTGAACTTTACATTTTCCATTAGATATTACCTTATTGCTAATATTCATGAGATTAAGTATTGGAAGAGTAGTATAACATTAAAAATGACAAGTTAAGTTCAGTGGCTTAGCAAACATGTTTGTCCCGCCGGGGCGGTCATACGATTTTCAGATTTTGTTTTAGGTTTTCGTGGTTTTAATTTTTGTCTATTTTCTATTTTAACCCTCTCAAAATGCCGCAACCTAGCACGTACCACCCGGGAGGAGGAGAGGGGGGGCGCCCCCAAATACTATGCCACTGATTAAGTTCTACCTGTAGTAAAGTTAAGTGGTTTGGTATTTAAGCATCTTCAAAGGGGCATCTATATCAGAAGAGTAATTGAGAAACAAAGCAGATAATAGTTACTTAACTTTTATCAATATCGGGATTTGGTTCAACCTAACATGGTCAATCCAACAAAACATAGGTTTGGAAAAAAATGATATAGCCATATTTTTTTTATTATTTAAACCAATCCCCTAGCGGGTGATAGCATCAGCCGTTTTCCAGCTTTTTGTTTGATTGGTGATTCTACAGATTCTACATTGGGAGTCATAAATGTTGCATAATTCATGTGCATTTCGAGTAGGGATCTTTAACGAGTACCTGACATCGTACAGGCTCGGGACCGACGGTTTAATGTCCTCTCCGTTGGACGACGTACTCAGATTTATTCAGCTCCTGCGTGAATAAATCGGGGGCCAGGTAGGTATCGAACCCCGGATCTACCAGCCCAGAGGCGAGTATATTAACCACTGAGTTAACCTGACCCTTTATAGCCATATTAAAACAAATGAAATTATTATTGTTTATTTATTTCTTTACGATAGCACAATTAAAAAAAAATTATCCAATGGTCAATGTCTTTTACATTAGACCTATTTATAGTAAAGTTGAGTGTAGGCCACTCCAATTTTTTTCATTTCATATGTTCTTTGACCTGGTGCACTAACGACCTGTTTAGTCTGTAACGAATCGCTCACCACATTACCTGATGTTCGTTCAAAAATTTCTTTAGTGTACTTTGTTAAATTGTTATAACTCAAAGGTAAAATTTTGAGCTACAATTTAAAAAGTTACCAAATTAACCTATTTTATACTGGAGCAAATGGATAAAATGAAGTCTCCACACACAAAAAAATAAGAAGCCATTTGATTCTACGCATTTCGAACACTTCGTGTCATCGTCAGGTAAAAAGTTACCAAATTAACCTATTAATGGAAAATTAAAGCAAATTGATAAAATGAAGTCTCCACACACAAAAAATTAAGAAGCCATTTGATTCTACGCATTTCGAACACTTCGTGTCATCGTCAGGTAAAAAGTTACCAAATTAACCTATTATTGGAAAATTAAAGCAAATTGATAAAATGAAGTCTCCACACACAAAAAATTAAGAAGCCATTTTATTTTACGCATTTCGAACACTTCGTGTCATCGTCAGGTAAAATGTAAACACGTCAGGTAAAAAGTTACCAAATTAACCTATTAAATTATTATTAAATTAACCTATTATTAAATTAACCTACTGGAGCAAATAGATAAAATAAAGTCTCCACACACAAAAAATTAAGAAGCCATTTGATTCTACGCATTTCGAACACTTCGTGTCATCGTCAGGTAAAAAGTTACCAAATTAACCTATTAATGGAAAATTAAAGCAAAATGGATAAAATGAAGTCTCCACACACAAAAAATTAAGAAGCCATTTTATTCTACGCATTTCGAACACTTCGTATCATCGTCAGGTAAACAATTTTATCCATGTACCCCAGTATGAGTAAATACCATACAATTATGGATTGCACAACTAATGAAATCTATTTTTTTTTTTTTAGAAGTTCAAATTGAACTTCTATTTTAACCCTCTCAAAATGCCGCCCCTTGAACATTAGCATAATAAACAATTATGCTAATGTTCAAGCATAATAATTAAAACATAAAACACAATATTTTCGTCAGTTTGTTATAATGTTCTAATATTTTAAAAATTTGCTATTTCTTTTTTTTTGTTACATTTAAGATTAATTAAATTAATTCGTTGTTTAATTAATTTTAATTTAGACAACGGAATGTCACCAATGGGTGACCACTCATTCCCGTTATAAATCCCCGCTAATTGTAGATACAAAACTATAATCACATCTGAATACCAATATATTGTAGTTGAAATGAAAAAAAATTAAACAAATGCTATTTAGTTCTTTTTTGACGAGTTGAAACAATGACTTTCAATAAAGCTTTATATGCTTATATCTTTAACAAAGCTAAAGTTTATCGGGACTCGACCAGTTCTTAAGGTTCAAATTAAACTTTCAGTGCCAACGTTTCGGTTTTTATTTAAAACCTTTTTCATAGGCAGAAGTATAAATTTTGAAACAGAAAAAGTAAGTATAATATTACAAATTATCGTACAAAGAAAAATAGTCTGTGGATTTAAAAAACAACTGTAGTTTGAATACTTTTATCAATATTTTTATATCGATAAAAGTTGATATAAAACTTCTCGACCATTCATATTTCAAATTTACCGAAGGGGTTCTTGAGAATTTTGGTTATAAGCATACAACTCCTGATTATAAGCCGACGTTTTACCAAAAATTGTTTTTCATTTTCAAGGCTAAAAAACACTTTATTAACGACATAAGTAAAGCAAGATAAATAAAACAAACTTAAAGGTCTGCTTTAACAGAAAATAAACTTAAAGAAATCAAATTTATAATTTGTTTTCTGTTGGTTGGTATCTGTGAGTGTATTTATATTGCTTTATTTTTGTCGTTAATAAATTGTTTTTAGCCTTGAAAATGCCAAACAACTTTTGGCGAAACGTCGGCTTATAATCAGGAGTTGTATGTTTATAACCAAAAGTCTCGAGAACCCCTTCGGTGAATTTGAAATATTTTTATATCTTTATATATTAATATATAAATATTATATATATATATATATATAATTGTGACTTTGAACAATAAACCTATTTTATGCTGGAGTAAATAGATAAAATAAAGTCTCCATACACAAAAAAATAAGAAACGTTTTTATTTGATAGGTTTCAAACACTTCGTGTCATCTTCAGGTAAACATGTAAACACGTCAGGTAAAAAGTTACTAAATTAATACATTTCATACCAGAGCAAATAGATAAAATAAAGTCTTCATACAAACAAATAAGAAACGTTTTTATTTTATGGGTTTCGAACACTTCGTGTCATCGTCAGGGAAACATGTAAACATGTCAGGTAAAAAGTTACCAAATTAATATATTTCATACTAGAGCAAGTAGATAAAATAAAGTTTCCACGCAAACAAATAAGAAACGTTTTTATTTTATGGGTTTCGAACACTTCGTGTCATCGTCAGGTAAACATGCAAACACGTCAGGTAAAAAGTTACTAAATTAACCTATTTCATGATGGACCAAATGGATAAAATAAAGTCTCCACACAAAAAAAAATAAGAAACCTTTTTATTTTATTGGATTTCGAACATTTCGTGTCATCGTCAGGAAACATGTAAACACGTCAGGTAAAAAGTTACTAAATTAACCTATTTCATGATGGAACAAATGGATAAAATAAAGTCTCCACACAAAAAAGAATAAGAAACGTTTTTATTTTATGGGTTTCGAACACTTTGTGTCATCGTCAGGTAAACATGTAAACTTGTCAGGCAAAAGGTTACTAAATTAACCTATTTCATGATGGAGCCATTTGCTTTAACTGCTCTAGTAACATTACTCGCATTCCGACAGACCTTTAATTGAATAATAGGAAGGAATTTTGAAGGAATAGAGAGAGAAGTGAAAAGTGAAAAGAAAAAAAAAAGAGAAATTGTAATAGAAACAATTGATTGATTGATTTGGGGTATATCTGATGGATTAAAACTAGCCTGTGTACTTTCATCCTACCTGAGATATTAGGTTCAGAAAACTTTTTAAATTAGAAATAGTTGAAACTGTCATACCTCGTAAGATGATCTTGGAGTCGTTGAAGTGCTTTTGTGTTAGTTACGATTGAAGATGGACAACGTCCAAAAACGTTCCAACGACTCCAAGATCATTGTACGAGGTATGACGGTTTTACCTACTTCTAATATAAATCATACTAACCTCAGTGGTATAACGTTTTGCCATATTAATAATATAAATTATCCTTTAACTGTTTGATTTTGTAGCGGAAATCGGATAGATACCAATTGGTAGCACTCCGTAACTATTTTTAATCTTTATTACAGGGCTTATCCTTAAAATACATGCATATTATTATTATCACTGAGGTTAGTATGATTTATATTAATAATATGGCAAACCGTAATATCTCGTAAGATGATCTTGGAGTCGTTGAAGTGCTTTTGTGTTAGTTACGATCGAAGGTGGACAAAGTCCGAAAGCGTTCCAACGATTCCAAGATCATCTTACGAAGTATGACGGTTTTACCTATTTCTTATAAATCATACTAACCTCAGTGGTATTAACAATATGAATGTATTCAGAAATCTTTTCCAGTCACTTAAAGCCAATTGTGTCTTTTTTTATTTTTTTTTTTTGAAGTTTTGTCAGTGTGGTTTTGAAGAAAAAAGCCACACAGTGGTCATTTTTATGTTGAAAGGAAGCCGTTGATGGTGGGTTCTTGTTGCAGGTCATCTAACGGCAGCCAAACAAGGGTCGATGGACTCGTAGTCACAGCCTGACCTTTTACTAAACTCTTCTAGCGGGTTTTTTTTTTGCAATATCAAACTTGTTGTCAACTGTTGTTGTGAATAACAAAGTTCGTTTTTAAAGGATAATCTCAGATATGATTAAACAGGTAGAGCTTGTCTTACTTTAACTGCTCCGCTAACATTTACTCGCATTCCAGCGGACCTTTAATTGACTTAATTCCAACCTTCGTGCAGCAGGCAATTTCATGAAATCAACCACTCTTTAAATGGAGTACCATTCCCTTATAACTCGTGAATTAAAATAATTATACTTTTTAAATAATTCGTAATTACAAAGCAATTGTGGAAAAAGTATAAAAATATCCAATTTCATGGACCATAAATGTTTAACGTTAAACTTACATGTTTTCATTGTTACGCTTTAAACAAATAGTTGTTTGAAAATTTGCATGTATATTATTATGTTTTTTAAGTACTCTGTGTGTGTGTGTGTGTGTGTGTGTGTGTGTGTGTGTGTGTGTGTGTGTGTGTTGGGTGTGTGTGTGGTGGGGGGGTGGGGTTGGGTGTATTGTGTGTAGGGTTCGGGGGGGGGGGGGGATCCACAGATGATAATACTAATCGGAAAAAAATTAAAAGAATTTAATTTCGGGACCTAAATGTTTTAGGTTATATTTATAAAAAAAATTAAATGGTTAAAAAAAATGGGTTACTTGCCGTTGCGTCTCCAACTTGCTTGGTCTCCCTTTCTCCTTTTTCCTGAAGACGGATTACCAAAAAATTTGAGTCTGTAAGTGTGTTTGCTTACTTTTCTTGAATTTGGAACTCGTAAAAAATTTTAAAGGTATTACAAGATAAAAAAATTTTATACGCAAATATCAGAATAACATAACTAAAAATACATCAAAGCATAGCGAGCTGACCGTTAGAATATTCACACATTATAATTAAAATATAAAACATAATATTTTCGTTAGTTTGTTATAATATACCAATATTTTAAAATTTCCTATTTCTTTTTTTTTTTTTTTGTTACATTCAAAACTGATTCTTTTACAATATAGTTCAGCTTAATTTATAAAATGTTAATAAAGGAATATTTTTTTATTGTTTTAAAAAAAAATTTTGTATTTCGACATCACGTTTTAAAAGTAAATGAACTTATTTCATTGTTATACTTTTCATTTAGCTAAAAAAAAAAATCAAATTTTTTTTGGAAATTTACATGCTAAAAGAACATTGTTATGTTCTTTTAAGTATTTGCCCATTCCATGTTATAATAGCACAGTAATCAAGCAGTAGAAGACCTCTGGTCTGGAACTGCTAGTTACGACGTGCACTATAGTGCGCGGTTATATTCGTTGGTCGTTGGTATTCGTTGTTTGGGGGGGGGGGGGGGGGGGGGGGGTGTTCCACAGTTGGTAATATCCAATGCAGAAAAAGTGTAAATGGATTCAATTTCATAGACTATAACTGTTTAAGGTTAAATTTATAAAGAAATTTTAATGATTTTTTTTAAAAAAAAAAAATATTTTTGTCTAACTATTCCTACTATCTAAGCAACATACACTAGCACTGTTCACTACACTAGTTGATTGAGTATCAGTGTATCATGCCGTATCAGTCTTAGTAAATACTAATAATAACGACCTGTCTGACAGTTCAACGTCAATCGGGGGGGGGGGGGGGGGGAAAAGCAAAAAAGATTGAGAACCCCTAATCTAAACTCTTAGGTTGTATCCAAAAAATTTTAAATTTTTTAATTTTTTTAATTTTTTTAATTTTTGTACGCATTTATTCCTTTATCAACTATATTACTATTTAAATTTCTTGTAATAATATTAATTATTTTTTATTTAATTAAATTATTAATTTTTTTATTAGATTATATTTTATTTTTTTAATTTTTTTTATCAAAAAAATCAAATTTTTTTATCAATTTGATCATGATTTAAATTTCTTGTAATTTATTAATTATTTTTTTAGTTAATTAATTTTTTTATTAGATTATATTTTAATTTTTTTTTTTACTTTATTATTTCGTTTCTCAGTCTTTTCTTCTTTCAGACATTACTAATATTTTTATCATTTATCTTTGTGACCAACCTGAAAATATTTTATGGATCTCTTCAGATGGATTTCGTCATACCATTTCATTTTCGTCAACCACTAGATGTAAGAAATCCA
>JAPFBL010001138.1:0-28579 GCA_026182355.1 Hermatobates lingyangjiaoensis | reverse complement strand
ATTGATTATTAGCAATTTAATTTTACAGCAAATTGAATGCTTCTACAAGGTATCTGAATTAAAGAAAATATATTGTTAAAAATCACTGTCAAAATATATTGGAAAAGGCACAAAATCGTTAAATTAGTGACTATTCCTTATATTTCTAGATTATAGCCTTTTCATTGTTATGGATATAGCTTATACTTACGTGTTCTAGAGCTACAGTGCGTCGCTTATTTGCTATTTGACATACTTTTTAGTTTTGAGCAGCTACATTAGGGGTTTGAAACTAATCAAGAGTACAGAGTTTCTTTATTCAAGTTTATTAGAAGCAAGGATTGGTAATAATTACTGGTCATTATAAAAGCTCAAGTAGAGATCGCGCAATATTTTAATTTTTTCGCATTAAAAGAGAAGTAGGATGAATGCTAAATCGAAATCAAAATCTTTCATTCTGCCGGGAAGTTAGTGATTTTAGTTAGTTTTTTTTTTTTTTTTTTGAGTTGGGGTTGAAGGTCTGCTGGAAAGCTACACCTCTGACGCTGATTCTACTTACAATAAAGGGACCTATTTTGATAATTTAATAGATGAAATCATCAAAACAATGATTGATGATAATACGATCAGCCATCAAGTATATCTGATGATTAATAATAAATCAGAGTTAGAATAGAATCGGGTCTATCAGTACAAAGGCAAGCGCGTAAGCTACCTGACTAGCATGACCCCTTTAGATTTGTTTTATTTGAAAAAATTAGATCTAGTTTCGTTGATAAGAAATTACCTGGGTGATGTCGAGGAGACAGCTTAACGGTATAAGTCTGAAGTGACAGGGCCTCAGAGGGGCAAGAGATAGTTTGCTATTTTGGACCTTGTTATTTCCAGAGATCTAGTATATTCGATGAGTGCAGAAATGCCATGGGTATTGCCCAAATGCCTCATCACAAAGAGTGAGCACCACAAAAGAAAAGACTGTCTCATTGTCTCCAGAGGAATTATATTCAGGCTTGATTCCTGAAAGCAGGATACATCAAATGATCATCAGAACGAATTTAATGATAGAGTGGCTTAGCCAAAGGAACTGATAGTGTAATATTAGAAGCATATCTCATATATAAGTAAATAACCAGTGTGTACAATGATTTGCACTCTACACTGTGAGGTATCGCATTACGATGTTCATCCTATTCCTATTTATAGTTTTACTTGTTATTCTATCTCCCATTATCTCTGCTGTAATATAATAATTTATTCCTGGTTTTCTATTCCATTTTAATTCATCTTTTGTTTGTCATTTACATATCACATTTCTGTTTAGGTTTCTCTCAATTTATTTTTCACCCTTAATGTGACTTATTTCACTACTACAAACCAATAACTTTAATATTAGGTACAAATTAATTTTTTTTTTCTTTGTAATGCAAGGGTTTCTATGAACTTGTACACTCACCAATATATCTTTTGAAGTACATTAATGATCTATGGGAAGTATTCCTTCCTAGAGTAATATAGTGCTTTGAGCAATATGGTACACGTCTCAATGAGTAGTTCCAAGCCGAAGTTAGTATACAATTATTATACTATATAAGTGGTGAGTTCAGCAAGTAATGTCAAATAGTAAATTACTTCATTTGGTGAAATAGTCTTATGGGTCTTGGACGTCAAGAGTTATGGTATGTTCAATACTACTTATAATCAGCTCTTTTGGAATGTCAGAAGTAAAAAGGAGCACTGTAGGGCTTAATGGGATTTGTAAAGATGAACACACAGATCAAAGCTTAGATAAGGAGGTTGGAATGTGTTGACTGGCTTTCATTTTCAATTGGACTGCATGTCGAATGATGTGATCAGTGATCAGTGATTTACATTAAATGATGAAATTCTTGTTGGATATCCGAACAATTGACGATACAACGTAAACCCATTTATTCTGGACAATTTGTATGAAGGTCTTTTACGCAGACACAGCAGTGAACTAGACCGAGTTCATAGGTGAGCGAATGGTCACCTAGTAAACACTGTTTCACTTAAGGTTAAATTATAACTTAGATTTACTATTGATATGTTGCTTAAATTTTATCTGGTTACTTAATATTCGTTTAGTAAATTATGACATGGGCTAATTAAAACTTACCAAAACACCCACTATATTGGGGCTTATAAGAAATGTCATTCTAAATTTCTTTCTTTTGAATTTGTAGTATCAGCTTTTATAGTTATTAACCTCAACTCGACTGATCAGCCATATAAAAACATGACAAGATAAACAGCTAAGGGTTCGGGGATTCACACCTCTGTTGCCAAAGCAGTTACATTACTGTCTAAGCTCCAGTAAAATATTTTTTCTTAGATAAAGGGTCTTATCATTTGCTGGGTTTTTAATAGCTTTTTCTGTTGAGCAAGAACTCAGAGTTTGAACCCCTGATTCCCAAGTGGTTTTGTGCTGGTCCTCGCTGGCTAAATGCCGTATCCCCGACCTACTCGTTAAAAACAGACAGCTTTAAGTAGTTGACTAATCCATTGCTCTATTAGGCTGCAATTTGCAGAGCCCTTTCTATTGATAGGCACAACTGAAACGCACATATAATACTCTCCGTATTACGTGGTCGGACGGCTTTTTTGGTGGCTTTAGCGCTTGTCATGTTGACATTGTGTTGGTTGTTTCACTGTTAGGTTACCTGTCCGGCCTGTGGCACTGTTACCTATACCTCTGTGAGAGGTAGTATTTCTACCGTTTTATCTGGAGAATAACTGTAATCATCAGTAACTGTATATTGAAGAATACAATAGAACTCATCAATTAGGCAAACTCAGTGGCTATGATAAATTAAATAATTTAAACTTAAACCACAAGATTAATACAAACAAATAAATAATGATCTAGAACTCTGCTCCTTTACGACTAAGCATTGATTTCTTTGTGGGCTGTTCTAGACAACTGGGCCTGAATACGAATGAACGAACACTTTCGGGACACCAGAGTTCTCTATTCATTGGGTAGTCTTAAAACAGTAGCCTCTAATGGTTAGCTCTTTGTAATTATTGTTACTTACAGAAAGTATAGTTGTCTGGAAAAAATTTAAAGGATGCAGGATGTAAACATTTTGAAACTCCCTGAATACTTAAACGAAAAATTTTTATGAGTTTCTGGATGTGTGTGATAATTGGATGTGTATTCAAAATTTTTGAAATTACTTTGAGTTTCACAATTATATAGATTTTAATTAAATTTAACAGATAAGTGGTCATTGTTGTTGGAAAAGAACTTAGTTTTTGGCCAATCTTGGGAAAGGTACTTATACTACATTAGTAAAACAGTTTCTTCTCACTCATTTGAACATTCAAGAAACTTGGAATTTTTCATTTATTATTTTTGTAATATAATATGAATATTAAAAATAAAAATATTAAATTGTAATTACTCAACAGGTAATATGACACCAAAAAGAGCACTGTGATCACTAGTCAGAAATATTTTCCTTCATTATATTAAAGTTTCTACTTCTCCAAGTAAGTAAGTCATGGGAATTAAATTATTTTTAACATCAGAGTAACATTCAATAATCTACAGTCAATAGATAGTTTATTAATGGAGTTATTGAAGTAAAAATATTGCTTTACAATTGATGTCATTTAGAGTAAATTATATTAAATTTCAAAATAAACAAGTCATTATTTAAATAATCAATACTAATGTAAAAAGGAAGAGGAAAAAGTTTCTTTATTAATTATACTAGTTTAATTATAGAAAATCTAAAAAATGATACAGGAAACAAATCGAGGATATTAATTATTGGAAACTCTACCTATGAAACGCTAATGCATCGGATTCCATCGCTTATTACTAATGATTTCAATAATATTGTTGAATGAATATTGCTAATCTTAATCACTAGTCATCATTACTTGACTGTTTGTTTTCACGGCTATAACTATTATGTTTTTGCATGTATTTTTGACAAATCGAGATTGCTATATTACAATGAATTCTGCAGTCAAGTTGTTTGATAATGATTCGCAATATGTTTGTTATAATAAAGTTGAATGTAGACCAGTCCAGATTTTGACAAGTGCCATACGACCACCGTTTGGCTTTCAGCTTTTAGGGTGCTTGGCCAAGTTAGGATGAACATGAAAGGGCCTGGTTAGCTCAGTGGTTAACGTACTCGCCTCTGGGCTGATAGTCCGGAGTTCGATCCCCTCGTGCCCCTCGATTTATTCACGCGGGAGGTGAATAAATCTGAGTACGTCGTCCCTCG
This sequence comes from Hermatobates lingyangjiaoensis, assembly GCA_026182355.1. Lineage (NCBI taxonomy): Eukaryota > Metazoa > Arthropoda > Insecta > Hemiptera > Hermatobatidae > Hermatobates > Hermatobates lingyangjiaoensis. The sequence goes on along the minus strand of JAPFBL010001138.1, from coordinate 24,338 downwards.
GAGAGGACGTTAAGCTGTCCATCCCGAGCCTGTACTATATCAGGTTCTCGTTAAAGATCCCTATTCAAAATGCACTTGAGTTAGGCAAAATTTAGACCTCCCAATGTAGAATCACCGATCAAACAAAAAGCCGGTAAACGGCTGACGTTATCACCCGCTAGGGGATCGGTTTAAACAATAAAAAAAAAAAAAGATATTGTGGACATCCTCAAAGCCTGAATGGTGGCGCAGATATTGAGCTTCCGGTTTACGGAACGCAGTATAAGTTATAACTCATGTTGGTCCATCAGAATGGCTAGCAGCAACCAACTTCAACATGTAAATTTTAATGCCCTTAAATAAAAACATTCAGCTTAAATTGCTAATGAGTTTATTGAATATCCAAGCTTCTTCATATATTTTATTCTGAATTTGGATCTGCTTCCTTCTATTTCTTTGAATTTTTTCATTAATTCTGCCATTGATTTATTATTAACTAATAGAAAGACTGACGGATTTTAGCACTTATGATCCAAAATAGAAAATACCTGTTATCAACAGAAGTAATGGTAAGTTGTCTATATCTTCAGATCTCCTTAACATAATCCCGACCCGTCATATAGAAGGAAATTACCCAATCATTTATAATTTGTCATCATCAGTTGTATTTAAAACTATAATGAGCATATCCCAAACTCTTATTTTTTAAATAATTAAAACTAGCAGACATTATTTTTGTAACGTAAGGAACTGGGTTCAAGTGTTGAATAGTTCTTAGCGAGGTTAACTACTCGTACAATACAGAAGGTATTACAGGCAAGGTTCGAGTTTATGAATCAGCACTTGGATATTGTATATTTTCCAATAATTAATTTTTCACTAAACATGTGTCTCCTTATTTTCTGAACATTCTCGCGCATGCTAATATTCTTTTAGAAAAATATAATAAATGCAGTGAGACTTAGTAAAGAATCGGGTCCAACTTTTGATAAGTCTGATTGCTTAATATTTTGCAAGAATTGAATGAAATTTTGTTGATAACTGTCTTATTTTGTTTATACGAATCTTCTTAATATTGAAATGTTTTTCAAATGCATTTTTTTTTGTTTTGAGAAGCAATAAAAAATTAACCACGTCGACGTTATTTATAAGCTCAAACAGATGCTGTCCAGGATAACATTCTTAGTTTATCGTTTTCAAGTTTTCAGATTTGGTCTGTGACTTATCCAGTAAAAATCAACCTCACGTAGTTGAACCGAAAAGAAAAAAAAAATTCCTCTCAGGAAAAATCAATGAAGTTTTCATAACTTCATAACTATTAATGATTTAGTCGTTCCGGTGCTATGTATCAAATTCTAACCTCCTTGTGGGGTATAGTAAAAGAGATCATTTTTGTGGTGATGGGCAAGTCACAGCCCAGAACCTCCCAGAAGTTACTGGGGTTACCTTTAAAGAAAAATTGTATGAAGGAAGTCCTAGGTTCATCTCAAAGAAACCATGCGGAGGGCATCAGAGCTGATTGGTCTGTAAGAACGACGTGGACTTCTCAGTGTTTCTCAAAAAACATCACAAAGCTTGATGCAAGGAATCTTAGACATATAGAAGTAATCTTAGACATATAGAAGTAATCTTAGGCATATAGAAGTAATCTTAGACATATAGAAGAAAAACCCAAAGTCTGTCATGCTGACTTATGATTTACAAAATACAATAAATGCAAAAATCTGAAACCCGTTTTCTACGGTTGGCCCGTAAAGCTGGTATTACTACATGTTTATCTGGTGTACTCGTTAGATTTTACCTGGTACAACCTGACAATTACTCTCACACTGGTTACAACAGTATTTATTTTGTATTTCCCTTTCTTGATACCTTTCCAAGATAGTTATATACGTAAAAATCTGGAGTGGCCTACACTCTACTTTACTATAAGTAACTTAATGTCAAATTTCTTGAGTATATAAAACATAACGTCTCATTTAAGCATAACGTAAACATCTAAATGGGATATAATTATTAGCCTGTCATTCCTGAGGTAGTACAGATAGTGATTGAAGGACATATCAATTTATAAGCTTATTTTTGTACATCACAAATAATTTATTATTTGCAAATAATTACATTAGTATAACTACAGCAGTAATAACATTTTTGAAAAACCAAAGTGAACATTTCTTGAAACGAAATAGTATCCTACAAGAGAACATGGCTATTGTTCAAATAGCCAGTAGATTTCTTACATCGTTTACTTGACATCCTTCTACATTGAATATTAATGTAAAATTTTCAAATTTGAAACAGTAAAATACTCTTTTTTTCTCTGAAAAACTTCTTAAACAGCGAAGAAAATGTTGTTTTAAGGTGATTTGTTAATTAAAGATGTACGATAATTACAGTTATTAATCTCTAAACGAAAGATTTCAATTTTGAATTATCTTTTACATTTTTGGTTTTTAACAGAATTATTTATACTGGGAAATTTTATGGCTATCTTAGTATTTAATAAGATCATTTTCCTTCCCCTTTGTCAAATAACATATATACGAATTTTTTTTTTAATAGAGTGTTATCATTTACCTGCACAATATTATTCCTCTTACATCTCTTATAAGTCAATAATATATTTTCATTTTTCCATTAGAAACATCAATTTTACCTCAGTGGATTCGCTCAAAAAATTTCTAAGTCAATGTAAACAATGTAAAAAAATACAAAAAATTCGACAAGTATAGCAGGTGATCTCTTGGTCTAGGATAAACAAAGAGTTTTTATATCGTTATTGCTCTTTCCCGTAATTGAAACTTCATGATTTTTTTTTTATGAATTGCTAATTTTTTGTTCCATTTTTGGTCAATTTTCATTTTTTTTTAACGAGCCGTTTAGCGTCAAAAAATCATTTTCTGAAAACACAAATCGTACTGTAACGCCCCTTTAACGAAAGTAATTCTAAAAAAAAATATCTCAACTCATTCACCATATAATGTTCTATTTGTAGGCATAGTTTCATTCTTGTCCGTCAAACAGTATGGCTTGTATCGCTGTCACAAGGTTTTGAGATTGAATTATAAGTCAAAATTTTTACATTTTATTGAAACAAAAATATTTCCTGTTGTCTTAAAATTCTGAATATATTTTTCGTTTGTTGCATTTGTAACTTCAAAGATAATGTCAAAATTTCAAAACTCTAGGGTTATCAGTTTAGGAGAAATAAATGTTTTAAAAAAAACGGTTTTTGGCAAAAAAAAGTAACTTTCCCATCATGCATAATTCTTCCCAAACAATAGGGATCTTCGTCTAAATGGGGCCCATTTTTGTGTAAAATATCAACTTGATCCATCAAAGATTCTGGACCGTAGCGTGGTAACAAGCAATGCTAACACACGCACCCACCCACCCACCCACACACACACACAGACATCATCGTAAAAACGTCATAAAACGACTTCTGGTACCTCAAAACATGTAATTCCGTCAAAATCTCGAGATCGAATTTTTTCACGATCACTATACTTTACTTATAGTAAAGTAAAAATGAACAAAAATAAATGTAACGAAATAAATATGCATATAATGAAAAATATAACTAGGAATTGTTATTAAATTTGTTTTCTATCTTACCTGAACGAAGCATACAAAGTTAACGGCTTGAATGATTGAATCTATAGATTTTATCTCGCTCACGACACAACATGCAGTGATAAGAATCGCAGTCATAGTTCTCTGAAAGTAGACCAATATTGGATTTCTTATAAATAAACGTAACACTGTATACATATTTAATCATGATATATACGGCATATAAGTTTAAAGGCTTTAAAAATTGTAAAAATGTGGTCCTAGAGAATCAACGTGAATGCTAATATATAACTATGTCTATTTGTATTTGATGTATATAAATATATATAGAAAAAAACACATAAAGAACGAGAACACTTGAAAGTGTTCTACATATAATTATGTATATGTAGTAGTAGTAGGTGTGACTATTGCAAGTGTGCTACATATTGCCCACGTTATTACGATTAGAAAACACTATATTAAAATCAAGTTGTTTTGCTAGTCTTAGAAGGGGGTCCAATGACTCATGATATGGAAAAACTATAGTATTTGAGAATGAACTGGGTTCTGTTGAAGTAGTAGAGAAAGTTTTTTTAGCACCCTTCAAAGCTAAATCGATATAAGAGGAGGGGTATTTTAATAAAAGGGGAAAATTGAACTAATGTTGTTAATCTCTTCATTAAGGAATTCAGAAGAGCATACTCTTAACGCCCTCAAACACATTTTTCTAAAAAACAGAAATTTTAACATTTTTTGGATGGGAAGTAACAATCAAATTTACAATGGAAGAAGAACTAAGTGGTAATTTGCCCTTCTTAGATGTCCTGATCTATAGCTTACCTAAAGAGTTATGCTTTAGGTTTTTCGTAGAAACGGACAAATTAGTAACTGTTAAATCCGTAGCAACACATAAAAGAACGAGACACTTACTGGAATGAATATTTCGAACCGTAGTTCTGTTCTTTGTTCTATATACTTTAGTTTAGTGAAGTTCAGCTGCACCGCTTTGAACACTCCTGCAGTGTTAAGTGCTTAAACACACGTCTTTGTATCTAATTTTAAGTTTTTTATTACTTTACTATAAGTAAAGTATAGTGATCGTGAAAAAATTCGATCTCGAGATTTTGACGGAACTACATGTTTTGAGGTACCAGAAGTCGTTTTATGACGTTTTTACGATGATGTCTGTGTGTGTGTGGGTGGGTGGGTGGGTGCGCGTGTGTTAGCATTGCTTGTTACCACGCTACGGTCCAGAATCTTTGATGGATCAAGTTGATATTTTTACACAAAAATGGGCCCCATTTAGACGAAGATCCCTATTGTTTGGGAAGAATTATGCATGATGGAAAGTCACTTTTTTGCCAAAAACCGTTTTTTTTTTAAAACATTTATTTCTCCTAAACTGATAACCCTAGAGTTTTGAAATTTTGACATTATCTTTGAAATTACAAATGCAACAAACGAAAAATATATTCAAAATTTTAAGACAACAGGAAATATTTTTGTTTCAATAAATGTAAAAATTTTGACTTATAATTCAATCTCAAACCTTGTGAGAGCGATACAAGCCATACTGTTTGACGGACAAGAATGAAACTATGCCTACAAATAGAACATATATGGCGAATGAGTTGAGATATTTTTTTTTTTAAATTACTTTCGCTAAAGGGGCGTTAGAGTACGATTTGTGTTTTCAGAAAATGATTTTTTGACGCTAAACGGCTCGTTAAAAAAAAATGAAAATTTGACCAAAAATGAAACAAACAATTAGCAATTCATAAAAAAAAATCATGAAGTTTCAATTACGGGAAAGAGCAATAACGATATAAAAACTCTTAATTTATTCTAGACTAAGAGATCACCTGCTATACTTGTCGAATTTTTTGTATTTTTACTTTACTATAAGTAAAGTATAGTGATCGTGAAAAAATTCGATCTCGAGATTTTGACGGAACTACATGTTTTGAGGTACCAGAAGTCGTTTTATGACGTTTTTACGATGATGTCTGTGTGTGTGTGGGTGGATGGGTGGGTGCGTGGGTGGGTGCGTGTGTTAGCATTGCTTGTTACCACGCTACGGTCCAGAATCTTTGATGGATCAAGTTGATATTTTACACAAAAATGGGCCCCATTTAGACGAAGATCCCTATTGTTTGGGAAGAATTATGCATGATGGGAAAGTCACTTTTTTTGCCAAAAACCGTTTTTTTTAAAACATTTATTTCTCTTAAACTACTAACCCTAGAGTTTTGAGATTTTGACATTATCTTTGAGGTTACAAATGGAACAAACGAAAAATATATTCAAAATTTTATATCAACAGGAAATATTTTTTTTTCAATAAAATGTACAAATTTTGACTTATAAATCAATCTCAAACCTTGTAAGAGCGATACAAGCCATACTGTTTGACGGACAAGAATGAAACTATGCCTATAAATAGAACATTATATGGACAATGAGTTGAGATATTTTTTTCTAAAATTACATTCGCTAAAGGGGCGTTAGAGTACGATTTGTGTTTTCAGAAATGTTTTTTTGACGCTAAACGGCTCGTTAAAAAATTATGAAAATTTGACCAAAAATGGAACAAAAATTAGCAATTCATAAAAAAAAATCATGAAGTTTCAATTACGGAAAAGAGCAATAACGATATAAAAACTCTTTGTTTATCCTAGACTAAGAGATCAATCACCTGCTATACTTGTCGAATTTTTTGTATTTTTTTACATTGTTTACATTGACTTAGAAATTTTTTGAGCGAATCCACTAAGATAAAATTGATGTTTTTAATGGAAAAATGAAAATATATTATTGACTTATAAGAGATGTAAGAGGAATAATATTGTGCAGGTAAATGATAACACTCATTAAAAAAAAATCGTATATATGTCATTTGACAAAGGGGAAGGAAAATGATCTTATTAAATACTAAGAAGCCATAAAATTCCCAGTATAATAATTCTGTTAAAAACCAAAAATGTAAAAGATAATTCAAAATATAAATCTTTCGTTTAGAGATAATAACTGTAATTATCGTACATCTTTAATTAACAAATCACCTTAAAACAACTTTTCTTCGCTGTTTAAGATGTTTTTCAGAGAAAAAAAGGGTATTTTACTGTTTTAAATTTTAAAATTTTACATTAATATTCAATGTAGAAGGATGTTAAGTAAACGATGTAAGAAAATCTACTGGCTATTTGAACAATAGCCATGTTCTCTTGTAGGATAATATTTCGTTTCAAGAAATGTTCACATTGGTTTTTCAAAAATGATATTACTGCTGTAGTTATACCAATGAAATTATTTGCAAATAATAAATTATTTGTGATGTACAAAAATAAGCTTATAAATTGATATGTCCTTCAATCACTATCTGTACTACCTCACGAATGCAATGCTAATAATTATATCCCATTTAGATATTTATGTTATGCTTAAATGATAGTTATGTTTTATATACTCAAGAAATTTGACATTGAGTTACTTATAGTAAAGTAGAGTGTAGGCCACTCCAGATTTTTTTACATTGTTTACATTGACTTAGAAATTTTTTGAGCGAATCCACTGAGGTAAAATTGATGTTTCTAATGGAAAAATGAAAATATATTATTGACTTATAAGAGATGTAAGAGGAATAATATTGTGGAGGTAAATGATAACACTCATTAAAAAAAATTCGTATATATGTTATTTGACAAAGGGGAAGGAAAATGATCTTATTAAATACTAAGAAGCCATAAAATTCCCAGTATAATAATTCTGTTAAAAACCAAAAATGTAAAAGATAATTCAAAATTGAAATCTTTCGTTTAGAGATTAATAACTGTAATTATCGTACATCTTTAATTAACAAATCACCTTAAAACAACATTTCCTCGCTGTTTAAGAAGTTTTTCAGAGAAAAAAAGAGTATTTTACTGTTTCAAATTTGAAAATTTTACATTAATATTCAATGTAGAAGGATGTCAAGTAAATGATGTAAGAAATCTACTGGCTATTTGAACAATAGCCATGTTCTCTTGTAGGATACTATTTCGTTTCAAGAAATGTTCACTTTGGTTTTTCAAAAATGTTATTACTGCTGTAGTTATACTAATGTAATTATTTGCAAATAATAAATTATTTGTGATGTACAAAAATAAGCTTATAAATTGATATGTCCTTCAATCACTATCTGTACTACCTCAGGAATGACAGGCTAATAATTATATCCCATTTAGATGTTTACGTTATGCTTAAATGAGACGTTATGTTTTATATACTCAAGAAATTTGACATTAAGTTACTTATAGTAAAGTAGAGTGTAGGCCACTCCAGATTTTTTTGTTTACTTTGTAGAAACTGTTATTGTTTTACTTCTTAAGTTATGTTTTTTCTATGTTTCATATATTTGTTCCTTCTTTTCATTAATAATTTTTGTATTTCTATTTATACCTTATACGTGTTAGTTCTTTCTTACTTCTATTTGAACATTATTATTTTTGTTTTGTTTTTTTATCTTTCTTCAGTGTTTATTTTGTATTTCTTAGTTTTATTTTGGCCTTTCAAAATAAAGAAATATTTCAAAATTATTCTGTATACATAAATAATATAGATAAATTGTTAGAATAAAAATTTACCGGGAATGAAGAATGTTTGATGAAACCAATAAGCATTGAAGATGTAATTTCCTTGAAGTATTCATTTATAAAGTTGAATGTGTATTTGTCAATTTTTGACTCAAATGAAGTAAAGGATGCACTGTATAGACTAAAACATACCAATCCAAATTTCATTAAAATCTCTCTCTTCTTTCATATCTTTAACATTATTTATTACCGTAAGTATTGACATTATAACTATCAATTTTGAGATTTTGACCGATTTATACATTATTAGATTCCCTGAAACTATTTTTTATATTTTTAAGGTTATACTCGTATCTGGATGTGCGGGTGTATATACTAAATTTTATAATCACTGTACAAGTTTACAGTTACCAAATCCTAATGAAATCTCTTAGGCATCTAAGTAGTCTTTTGTATAGAAATGTTCCCCATTGTTTTTTTTCCCCAAATTCCCAATGTTCCCAAATGTTAGTCCATTGTATAATGAGAAAGCAAATTATATCAAAAGAAGTTCTACTTTTTCCCCTAGCATAGTTTCCCCTGGTTATTCTAGAAACTTGCATTATTCTGTTATATTTTAATGGATAATATACTAATAAATTAAGTTCCAATGGTAGAAATAAATTGATTTTTTTTGTTTAAGTATAAAAAATTGATGAAAAATTCAATGTGAAAAATTCAAAATCAACATCATAATTTTCCTTTGATGTTTCTTGAAATTTGGTTAAGTTGCTAACTGTTTAGCTAATCAAACTGTTCTGTCTTCCAGTTCATTAAAAAAAAAATTTTTTTTGAAATAGTTTTTAAATAGTTGAATGCTGTTAGTTCTGTAGTAAAGATGACCTTAGTTCTGGGCTTCTCAAACGGTACGCCACAAGAGAAAAGAAGATTATATTTCAATATTTAAGAAATTTGGATGAATTTCATAATTTTTTGTTATTTCAAGAATGTGGTTTACATATCACAGGAAGTTTTAGTCAGTTAAACCATCGCCAGGAAAACTTTAATAGTCATATTAAAATTTTCCACATCATATCTCTGTGAACAAGTTTGTAAAAGTAGGTTTTATAAGGTGTTTGTTTATAAAAGGTATAAGGTGAAAGTATGAAAGGTGTTTATAAGGAATTTGTCTTCTTTATTTATTACAAAATGATTTTACAAATTATTAAAAGTCGTAAAAATATTGCTTTGATTTAGCTATTTATGAAGAGAAAATTCCTGGATATGAACAAATTTAATTCAAGCAAGACCTTTGTAAAAAAAATTGAAACAAATTTTATAGAATTTACTCCAGCGTAACATAAAGAGATTATTAAGCATATTTATGATTGGGGCCTGTGATAAAGAAACAGGGGTTCCTTTATTACCTACAAAAATTATTCAAAGTTTTATATCTGTATTTATTTATATATAATAAACTAGCTTTTTTTACATTAATTTTAATCATATATGATAAAATATGCTTTTATCTTAGTGTACAACAGTTCAACAATAAATATATAACAAAATTTTACAATAAATATCTTAGTCTTTTTCTGACTTGTTACTGTGATTAGGAATTATATATATATTCGAACTATATTGACACAAAGAACACTCAGAAATGAAACAGAAACTCACTACTATATTTCGATGTCCTCGTCATCAGGAAGATTTAAACGAGGACATCGAAATATAGTAGTGAGTTTCTGTTTCATATCTGAGTGTTCTTTGTGTCAATATAGTTTATTTAGTTCGTGGAATCGTTTCATTTAATTGATTATATATATATATATATATATATATATATATACATATATACATATATATATATATATATATATATATATACAGAAAATAGTAAACAACAACAACAACACCCAACCACCACAAAAAATCAAAAATAGAAATGGAACAGGAGTTCACTGTAAAGTGAGGCTAATGTTTTCTGCCAAATATCATTTAACACAGAGGGACTGTGCAACCTCTATACCTATTGGCAGAACGCAAAGGCTTTTTGCTGAGCAGCGGGCAACTGGGACCTTACGCTTGGACCTGTAACTCTACTCCCATTGGTCAACATCGCATCAAATCATATTATATATATATATATATATATATATATTCACTGATAAAAGATCCAAACTGGACACAATACGAGTTCGAGATTAACAAAGAGCAACACACAAAGTAGGGAAACACACTTACAGACTCAAATTTTCGGGTAATCCGTCTTCAGGAGAAAAGAGAATGGGAGACCAAGCACGTTGTAGGCGCAACGGCAAGTAACCAACCCGGCAACGCCAGTGCTGTCAACCGTACCCGGTCTTAAAGTATAAAATTAGGAGAAGATATAAACAGAAGCTCAGATAAGCAGTACTGGTTGGGTAAAACTATAAGTAGGTGAAAAATTATAAACAATATAAGATAAAAACAAACTATAAGAAAAAAAAATAATGATAGAGAAAAGAAGAAAAAATAAATAAATAAATAAAAATAAATACAATACAAAAAACCTTGCATTGGTTGTTTTAGTAAATAAAAGATAGAGACTGATTTTTCTTTTATTTTTTAAATTCTTATTTTTCTTTTTATTTTAACTTTTTGTTTTTCTTTTTGACTTTTATTTTTCTAAATTCTTATTCTTAACTAGTTTCCCATACTTACCCTTTTATTCAGTCTCTATCTTTTATTTACTAAAACAACCAATGCAAGTTTTTTGTATTGTATTTATTTTTATTTATTTATTTATTTTTTTCTTCTTTTCTCTATCATTGTTTTTGTTTCTTATAGTTTGTTTTTATCTTATATGTTTATAATTTTTCACCTACTTATAGTTTTACCCAACCAGTACTGCTTATCTGAGCTTCTGTTTATATCTTCTCCTAATTTTATACTTTAAGACCGGGTACGTTTGACAGCACTGGCGGTTGCCGGGTTGGTTACTTGCCGTTGCCCCTACAACGTGCTTGGTCTCCCATTCTCTTTTCTCCTGAAGACGGATTACCCGAAAATTTGAGTCTGTAAGTGTGTTTCCCTACTTTGTGTGTTGCTCTTTGTTAATCTCGAACTCGTATATATATATATATATATATATATATTATATATATATATTCATATATTTGAGGAACAGTCCTTCGTTTATACATGTGAATTCCAAAAAACTGATCATGACGAAAGTAGGCAAACAATTTAATCTCAAATATATATCTTCACTTAATTAAACAAAACACGATCCAAACTAGACACAATACGAGTTCAAAATTCAAGAACAGTAACACACAGAGTAAGGAAACACACTTACAGACTCAAATTTTCGGGTAATCCGTCTTCAGGAGAAAAGAGAATGGGAGACCAAGCACTTTGTAGACGCAACGGCATGTAACAACTGTTTCCTTACTCTGTGTGTTACTCTTCTTGAATTTCTTGAAGACGGATTACCCGAAATTTGAGTCTGTAAGTGTGTTTCCTTATTCTGTGTGTTACTCTTCTTGAATTTTGAACTCGTGTATATATATATATATATATATATATAATAATATATATATAAGAGTATAGCTTAAGTAAGCTTTCTTATTGCGAATTATTATTATTATTATAGAACAATTTCAAGCTGTTTATAAAGGTAGCTTTATGTTTTCCTTTGCAAAGTCACGCAATAAGTAATGAATGCAAAGGCGATGCTTTGCTCCTGACGCAATAGCCACTATTGCAACACAGGTCTTGAGTTCGTTTACCTTAGCCTTGATAAATCGTCACGTCCTCGATTTATTCAGGCGAATAAGAAAATTCCTCAATAACTTAAACCATCAGTTAGGCAACTTCAAAGAAGAAAACATTTCATTTCAAGAAAAGAAAACATTTGAAAAAAGAAATCGTCTTCATATAAATAGTAATAAATATTGTTTACATAGCTAAGTAAATTGATCTTAAGTAATATTTACTTTATTTCACTATATATATATAAATAAAATAATGATTTTGTCTGTATATTGCTTAGAAATGATTCATTTCAAGTTTTCTTTATGTTTCATATATTGGAAAAACCGAATCCACCCTTAGAAAAATTTCTGTCGGTTTGTCGGTTTGCCGTTTTGTCCGCAAAATTTTGTCACAAGTAAACTCAGTCACCATAAGACATATCGAGCTTAAACTTTTACAGTATATTTGTGTATGTCTAACTTAAAATATAGGCTCTGAATTGATTGGAAATTCAACGTAGAAGTGAAGTTATGGACGTTTAAAGCAAAAACGTTTGTCACAAGTAAACGCAGGCACCATGAAACATAGCAAGCTGAAACTTTGACACTAGATTTGTGTATGCCTAACTTAAAATATGGGCTCTGAATAGGTTGATAATTCAGTGCAAAAGCAAAGTTATGGGGCTTTAAGCTGTATTTTGCTAACTTCACAGACATGTTTGTTTTGAAAATACACAGGTGTAGCAAGTAGGTATTGTTGTTTCATTGGAGCATATGAATATATATGCATATTTGACATCATTGAAAAGGTGTTTCCCAGAGTTCAAGATGTACTATCTATTAAGAATAAATGGTTTTGTAAACGAGCAATTCTCAACCCTTAATATGAACAGGCAGGAAAAATCAACAAACAAGTTCTTACGCTATATCATACCGAGGAAAGAACTTACAAGTCAGTAAAGAGAGTGATTAGTGATGAGAAGTTCATTATCCAACTGAATTTCTTGACTCTGAATTTATTTCTCCTGGACTGCCTGCTCATGAGTAAAAACTTAACGTAGGAGCACCAATCATGCTGCGATTGGTATCATTCTTTAGTATCAGTAACAACTTTCATGTTATGAAACTTGAGTGCCAAACATGTGCATCGGGACACAATTTTGAGTTCGTGTTCTGCACAGATACGCCATAGAGGCGGATATCATACTGGGTGTGGTATTAGGAAGTCTATGTGTATACCATGCATACCGTTGATTCCGAGCCACTATCTGTTTTCGTTGAAACGATTGTAAAGTCCTCTCAGAGTCTATTTTTCAATGACGTTAACTAAATCGCGAGGGAAAACTCTATCTCCGCAAGAATTGAAGTGAGTGAAACCAAGTTTCCTCACAGGGTCAACTGTAGTTTGCTTGCTCAAGAGTCAGGGGTTCCAACTCTTTGTTCTTCCATGTACCTAAAGGATAGACAGCTAATGTTGTGTATACAGAGGAATTTCCTTAACACTGTACTAATAATGATATTTTCTACTATTCTATAATTTATACTGGTATTTGGAATACCAAGTATAATTGGATTTTTGATTCGATCAAAGACGGGTACGTTTGCTAGTGTTTAATAAATTTAGTTGTAGTTTGTTTAGTAAACAGTAGTAGGTTGAACTATCTTTAAAGACCAGTTCAGTAATTTTTAGACTACATATCTTACTGGTAAAGAGAATGGTGCAACACGTAGTTTGCTAGCCTTCAACATTCACGTCTACAGATTCAAATATAAGTGAGACAATAGTTATCTAGGATATGGAACACTTTGTGCACACAATCCTTTGGATAAGACATAAAGTACCAGGTTCTGAGCCTATACGGCAGTGCTTGTCTAACGGTGCGCCCTGGATGGTAGCCAGGTGCACCCCAAGATAGCGAAAGATAAAATTTATATAACAGATTTATATTTTAAAAACTTGCATACTTTTAATTTATTTTAGAAACACCAGTCGTTTTCAAGTTTGAGTCAAGTCTCCGCCACTTGATATTTTGAACTGGAAAGTAAATTTCTTCAATTTTTTAAGCAAATATAATTAATACTTTCTCTTTTCCTTTCTTTGTGGGATTTAAATAATTTGGTACTAATTTCTCTCCCATTACTTGTACAATCTGTGATGGTATGGTATTTGCTTAAGATGGGTAATTTCAGAAATTACGTTTCCACACAAAAAAAGAGATAATATTAAAACTAACAACGTGTTTCGAACACTTAGTGTTGTTCTTCAGGTTTACATCAGCACTATAGTGCAGATGTAACACTAAGTGTTCGAAACGCGTTGTTCGTTTTAATATTGAACTCTTTTTTGTGTGGAGACGTAATTTATGATATTTCCATCATTTTCTTATTTTCAAATTTCTGGACTAAATGTTCTATATTAATATCAGTCATGTGCTCCAAAGTTTTGGTTATTTTATAAGTGTGCCCTGAAAAAAAAAAAAAGTTGGAGAAACACTGCAACACGGTTTCAGGTAGTTGTTAGGCTCCCTCACTATAATAAATTTGAGTAAAGAAAAAAATCTTTGAATTCTGATGTAGAATGAACTAGGTATTATAGCTTCTATATCACCATTAAAGGTAGAAACCTATTGGAGAAGCCTCTGTAAACAACATTCAACAAATACATTTCTTACCCTAAGCAAGTTCTCTACCCACAAGCCTCTACCAAAGGCAATGCTAGCTAGTCCGATATGTTTAGAAAAGTTATCAAAAATGGTTATCATAATTAATACCTAACACTCTGTGTATGGTTAATAATTATCAACATATTCTGATACACATCTGATGATATTTTCAGACGGCTGACCTTTCAATTATTCTTAAAATATGTAATTAAGTGTCCATTGTTTCAGTGTTTAATTGCCGAAAAGTAGATTCTGAGAAACTGTTGAAATTTAGTAGTTCCTCTGGACATTATACCTTCATAACTGCATGCTTTCTTCTCTGCTCAACTGATTTCAGATACTATCTTCCAATGTCAGGCAGTCATTAGTGATTTCAACTCTAAAGACAGTTGAGCTAAACAGAATTTAGATCTCCCAATGTAAAATCACTACGGAGATCAATATTCCCTTGAGAAGTCTGTGACAAAGGTGTAACTTTCTAGCAGACTTCAATCCTTCCCTTCCAAGTAGTACTTGGATGTAAATAGAGTACGGTACTCCACTAAAGAGGCTTATTCTGGTCACAAACATCCCTCAAGTTTACACAAGTGTGTTAGCCCTAGGGTTACCTTGAAACTGTATCGTTAACTTCACTGTTCTCGAGCAGTTCCAGTTTGTCTCCATGGCCAAACAAATGAATCATGACTCGGTAGCCCGTGAGGGTGACGTCGACATCTCTGTCCTGTAACATGTCTAGTAACACTCTGTAGAAGTTCTTACGATGACGCTGATCTACGATCTCCTCATTGATATTCAAGAACATCTGAAACAACATGAAATAAATCAGAATCTCTTATCAAAAACCCGGGGTTGCAGAGTCAGATTTCTTAGGTTTATCATTCTTGGTGTTGAAGAGTAGTTGGCTAGGTAAAAGTGGACATATATTCAAAATGTTTCATACTTCTCTGACATCTTATATTCTGTACATATATTCCACTGAATATTATATTTGAAGAGTTTTTTTTTATATATGTTTACATGTTTAATACAAGCATCTCAGCTCTGATAGATATTAAGCTTTCATTCTTAATTCTGTGGTGTGGATGGTGAGTCAACTCGTTCAAGCTGTGAACATAATTTACATAATGCCTAATACGGTAATCATATATTGTGAATACTGAGTAGTCTGGATGTATATAAGAAACTATTTGAGAGTTTAAAGATTAGAGTGTGAAATTTTCAAATGATTGGACACGACCCAGTGGCGGAAAAAAAAGACCCAAAGAGTCTGGAGTCGGATCATTTATCATCCATCCATACAAACCTATGCCTGCGAGTGGTGAATGCTTGCTGATGTATTCACGTACGCCTCTCAAAACGGTTAATAGAATTAAAAGAAATAATTTAAACTATTGAAAAACAGTATCATCCCACTAATTGTGCTTTCACTTCAACGTCCTATTCATGAGTGCCCTTTTTGTTTAGGTTCCCTCGGTAGTTCTAATCAAACTTTTCTGTCTAAAGTACATCGTCAACTGTGCATTTTTTTAAAAAAAAAAAACTTTTTAGCTCCCTGTTTCACGCTATTTTTATTCGGATTCAGTTTTGACTCAAATGATTGTACCATGTTTTCATTTGTTATTACATTAGCAAGAATTCCCTGTGTTGTTTCACATCTAAACAGATAAAAAATAAATATAAAGATCAAATAAGCGTTCTTAAATAAATTAAAATTTAATCATTAAATTAATTTCTCAAATAATATTGCTATAAAAATAAAAAAAACTTGTATGTACAAGTAAAACAAAATGATTATTACAATATGGAAGTGTTAAATAAGAATAATTAATAGAATTATTAATAATCGTAGTAGTATATTAGAACAAACTATACAATCAATTCAAATTAATTAAAAATTTTAATTCTTTTCAAAAAATATTGACAAATATATAATAAATTTAAACATGTGAATCATCAACAGTAGTTTAATAAATTTATATTATATAATTTTAACACTGAGTAAAGAACAAATAAGTCATATATATATTATCTAAAGTTGATTTAAATCTTCAAATATTCTGGTAATTAAATACTTACCTTAATTGAGTAGCCTAGTAGCACCTTACATGCTCATCTCTAGACTGTTAGGTTTGGAGTTCGATAATCATTCTGGTCTTAAATTCAGCCGGAAACGGTGGACAAAAACTTTAAACATGTCGGCCCTCAGAGAAGATCATACCGTCCGTCCTGAGTCTGTTCGCTGTCAGGTTCTTGTTAAAGATCCCTACTCTAATATACTTGAGTTAGGCAAAATTTAGGACCGAATGTAGAAAGTTCATTCTGTGGGTTGCTTGTGTTCTCTTGTGAGATGGCCATAGCAAGCTAACCTATACCTTAACTAATTATTTTCAACTATCTTATGAGAATAAAAGTATGAGAATAAACTCATGGATAAACTAAAATATTTACTTCCGCTTTTATTTATAGTTAAAAACTTATAAATTTATTTTACATCAATAATTTAACGTTATGATGTGCAGCGATGTGTCATAATAATCCAAAAGTTTTCCTGAAGAATAACTAACTATTCCTCCTAACAGGTGATATTGAATGATTTTTATTGTTCGTTCTCCATATTTTCTCTTAAAATGTTTGATAAATTGATTTAACGGATTATTTCATGTTTTTTAACTATATACCTGCCACATCTGTCCTTAGCATTCCAAGTGCTATAAATTATTTTTTATACATTTACTCCTATTAATTTGTTCTTAATTCAATTATCATTTAAATGTATTATAATTTTCTTAATTAGTTTTAAGTTTACTAATTTTTCATTGGATTAAATTTTATTTGTTATTAAAATATTTTATTTATATTTTTTTTTTCTTCAGTTATTTTTATTACTTTTTTTCTTTTTTGTTGTGGCCAATCTGCTCATAATCTGAGAAGTCCAGTTATATAATGATGCACACATAAAACGTGTCCAGTTAGTCCAGTCTTCTCACTGTACCACTTCTCTCCTGTTGATGACCATTAATAGGGTCGAAATATTGAAAGTGAGTTCTAGTTTATAGTTTTTATTCGTGCTTCTTTTTGTTTTTAAAATAGATATGCATGTTTCTTTATGTTCTGTCCTCTTGTCACACTACTCAAGATCTCGTATGTTTGTTATTCACACAGTAGGATAGAACAAAAGCAGAAGATACTAGGACTGGATATGTTGCCACTCGCACGACGTGGTACTGATAATGAAGGTGTTGTTGCGAGTACGCTAGACTAAAGGCTAACATACAGAGTATGCAAGAATGCTAGCCTGTTTCAGATGTAAACTTTACTTACCAAAACATAGTTGAGACCCACTCCTCAGTTCTACTTTCTCATATGTATAAGCAAATAAACACAATAAATTTCTTATAGAATCAATGAAGAAGAACCACTAGGGAAAAATAAAAAGAATAAATTAATACTCTAAGACGTTTCCCTTATATCAGCAGGGAGGAACTGAAATCAAATAAGAAAAATCTAGAGTGGTCTATACTCAACATAGCTACGAGTATAACTGAATTTAATATCAAATTCGTTGATAATTAATTTAGTTTTGGTTTTAATTTAATAAGGCTAACCTGTAGCCGCCTCCCCCCCCCCCCCCCCCCGATGTGCCTTCACCTTGTCGTGGTGGGGGGGCTTAACATGCCTAATGGCATGAACTAAGAAAGGCACAAACTGGGTTGGCGTCCCAGAGAGGAAAGTCCGCTCGATCGTGTGCTAACTTGGAGCTGTCCGTCCTGATTATTCTTATCAGGATTCTGTGACTAACGCCTTTCTCCTTCAGCCTCACTCATGTAGGGCTTGGTGAGGTGGTTTGTATTCCTGGGTGGAAAACTTTGCAAGGACGGCAGATGGCAGAATACAGGCAGCAAGTAAGTCCCAGCCTGCTCCAGTTGAGGCGACCCCTAGAGCCTTGTTATCTGGAATTGAGGCGGGCGGAAAAAAGGATAAGAGTTTAAGACCCGAGAAAGCTGTAAAAACTTTTGCTGAGGCCGTAAGGAAAGATGCAACTAATGAGTCAAATCAAGGCCAAAGTGGAGGTGTACCGCGGTATTTGGGTACGATCCCTGCTGGAGAGGAACCACCTGAGTGGACTCAGTCGAAGAAAAGAAGAAGGAGAAGGCGAGAGGAGAAAAAGGGGACTGACCCAACCCCCTCCCCCCCTGAGGTGTCTCGCCCCCTTAAGGACATTTTCCTTGCGCCAAGGGAGAATGTGGTAATTGCCTGCCACAAGGAAGGAGAAAAGCCCGCAGCTGAAATAAAGGAAATTATAAAACGGAAAATAAATCCCTCGACTCTGGGGGTGAAGGTCAACACCGTCAGGAATCTAAGCAAGGGTGGCATTATGATTGTTACCGACTCCCCTGAGGAAGCCGCGAAGCTCAGTGAGGGAATAAGAAGCTCAGATTGTGGAGTGGAAGTTAGGGGTATAAGACCTCTAGCCCCGAGAATTCAGTTAAGAGCAGTCCCCACTGAGGCAACCTTTGAGGAGTTAGCGGCCCAATTGGTAGCCAACAATGACGATATTGAAGTAGGCGATATCAAACCGCTCTTCAGAGTAGGCAACAAGGCGTACGAGAAGGTAACAGTCATATGCGCCCTAAATAGGGCAAAGGCGGAGAAAATACTAAGTAAAGAGAGCTTACGAATAGACTGGCAAGTTTGCCCTATTAGTAAATATAACGAAGTTAGCCAGTGCTTCAGGTGTCTGGCCTTCGGACACGTCGCAACGAGGTGTACCAGCAGTGCCCCCATTTGCGGCCACTGCGCAGGTGAGCATGAGTCCCGAGACTGCCCGGATAAGACGAAGATAGCCTGCGCAAACTGTAAGAAGATGCGCTTGCCTTGTGTGGACCACGGGGCATATGCCAAGTCCTGTCCAGTAAGGAAACGAGAAGTGCGGACCATGAAAATGAAGCTACATGGATAGGTTCACTATCATCCAGCAAAACGTTTGCAAGTCACGGTCCGTGACTGAACAAATCACGGCCTTTGGATCCATTTAACGCCTCCGCCATAGTTTTGCAGGAGCCTTGGAACTATGGTAGCGCCAAGGGGACAGGACTGCGAGGCAAGCTAATCTTCGGAACAAATGATAGACCTCTTACAGCCATAAAGTTCATCTGTGAGGGTATAGATGTCTGTGAGGTTGGCCGCGCCTCCGGAAAATATGTAACATCGTGCGTGGTCAAGGGTCCTGGCTATGACTTCGCACTGATGTCATATTATAGACAATACGGAGAGCCAATGAGTAACACCCTGCCTATATTGGAACGTGCCCTGACCCACTTCAGGAACAAAGAAATAGTGCTCATGGGGGATTTTAATGTACGGCACATGGCTTGGGGCCCCGACAGGGCTACCAACGATGGAAATGAAGTCCTCGACCTCTTCCGGAGATACGGGTTGACTGTCGTCAACGACCCAGGATCCGGTCCCACTTTCGAGGGCCCTAATGGCAGCTCCTGGATCGACGTTACTGCGGTTACGAGCGGAATGTTCGGTAAAATTACCAGCTGGAGGGTGGTAGATGATCTCCCCCTAGGGGACCATAACCCCATTGTCCTCACTCTCTCGCTCGCCAGGCCAGTCCAGTCTGCGCAAAGATTAAGGGTGAGAGGGGTAGACTGGGATGGCTTCTGCAAAGAGCTTGAAGCACAGTATAGCTGTATCGAGGAGTACTTGTGCATCGAGGCTCTGTCTACTCAAGATTTGGACTTCAAGATCCAGATGATTACGGAGGTTATGTACAATACTGCGGTAAAAGTTAATGGATACAGTCGTGCAAGGCAGAGGAGGGTGCCATGGTGGAATGAGTCCCTAACAAGTTTTAAAAAAGACGTCGTCCGTCTTAGACGGAAATTCCAAAGATGTAGGGACCATTCAGCAAGGAAAGAAAACTACAAAACGTTCATAACCTCCAGGAAGAAATTCCGTAAAGAATGTGAAAAATATAAGCGGGAATCATGGCAAAATTTCGTATCTGGTCTGGAGTCCAACTTGTGGGGACTGGCCTATAAGATCGCATATGGAAAGGTGAGCGTAGAGAGAGCGGCTAGAGACCTGAAGTGCGGAGAACATCATATAGACGACTTGAGGGAAAGGGCAGCCATGCTACTTGAGGAATGCTACCCCATTGATGATATAAACTGCGAACGAGAAAGCCATCGGTCTACAAGGGCTATATGTGAAGAGCCCCCCAGGACGACGAGGGAGGTATGCGAATGGGGCTCGCAGGACGTGAAGGTTGCCCTTAGCAGACAGGGCAATTTCAAGGCTCCTGGTCCTGACGAGCTTCAGCCCATACATGTCAAGAAAGCGTTCCCAGTCATTGAGGATGGCCTCGTGCAGATCTACCGGGACTGCTTCAAACTGGGGTACTTCCCGGTAGCATGGAAGAAGGCTGATGTCGTCATGTTGGTCAAAGGAGGCGATAAAGACCCATCCAGGGCGTCATCATACAGGCCCATATGTTTGCTACCGTCAATGGGCAAGTGTCTCGAGACACTTATGCTGGGCCAGTTAGCAAGTCACCTGGAGGCTAACGAAAGCGGATGCCAATTCGGTTCCTTGAGTGGCAAGTCCGTTGATGACGCCCTGTGGAGACTCAGCAGTTTGGTCTTGAAGCTGAGTCTAAGTACGTAGTGGGATTATTTCTAGACATAAAAGGCGCTTTTGACCACGCATGGCGACCGGCAATCCTTAGGCAGGTAATTGAGTCGGGTTTCGGGCAAGTGAAAGAGCTCCTACGAAGCTACTTTGAAAATAGAACTGTGTTTGTCAGGACTGAGAACTGCGCTGTTGGAGAAGTGGTTGAAAGAGGATGCCCACAAGGGTCGGTCTTGGGTCCAGTATTGTGGGCTTACCTGTTTGAGATCCTGTTAGTTGAACTGCTGGACGCGGCCACACGCCTATCGCTTACGTGGACGATTTGGTCCTGGTAGTGCGAGCCGGGACCAGGAGGGAAATTGAGGAGAAGGCCAACCACTCACTGACAATAGTTAACAAATGGGTGCGCATATGCAAAGGTGCAGCTATCCCTTGGTAAGTGCTCTGGAGTAATGCTAAAAAGGGACTCTCAACAGAGGAAGCATGCCTCGGGTTTTTTCTGAGGGCACCAGAATCAATTTCAAGTCAGACGTCAAGTATTTGGGAGTCACGATTGGTGAGAGGTTCAATTTTATAAAGCACTTAAACGAAATGGCAGGGAGAGCCCTTAGTGAAGTTCCATGTGCGTTGGTAGGCTCTCCGGGCCGAGTTGGGTATCGGAGGACGATCCCGGGGTCTTTTTATGGTGCCATTTTTGAAGCGATAATGCTCCATGGAGCACCTATTTGGGCACCGTGCTTGAACTCAGGACATTGGAAGACCCTGATCTCTCACCAACGCAGGGCACTTTTGGCAGTCACCAAGGGATATAGAACGACGTCTGCCCTGGCAACACAGGTGTTGGCGGGACGCATGCCCATTGACATCAGGGTGAAACTCAGAGTTGAGCTGTTCTTCCTGAAGAGAGGGTACAGGCCGAAATGGATTACTTACTCTCCGGAAGAGGTCGGGGACAGGAAGATACAGCTTAGGCAATGGGCAGTGCGTTTGTGGCAGGCAAGATGGGACGAGGGCGAAGTTGGTAGGTGGACCTACCGTTTCCTACCAAGCGTGGAGGCCAGGATGAGTATGCCTGTCCTCCCAATTGAGCATTGGCTCGCGCAAGTCCTCAGTGGGCATGGAGATTTCGGGGCTTATCTAGCCAGATTCAAGAAACGAGATAGCCCAGGCTGCTGCTGTGGGGCTCCGATAGAGAGTGTGGCCCACATACTGGAGGAGTGCCCCAGATACGCCAGGGAGCGATTTGAGTATGAGATGGCGACTGGGAGGCTGGTAGCAGAGACGTACCGGGGAGCCCTTACACTGGGTCGCAGGGAGTTTCTTAATTTCGTGTATAGAGTAAGGAGAATACGAGGGACGCCGGGAGCCACGCCGCCCAACGTGTACTAGGGTCAGGTGCCGTTGTGCGGTTGTCTGGCCTTTCGTGGCCTTACACAGAGGATTCTTTCTTTATTTTTTATTATTAACTATGATGGTTGAGGGTTTTTCTTTTGGCTTTGGTTTTAAGTTTTCTATTGTGGGATTATTTTTCTTTGTGTTTTTGTGACTTTGGTTTAAGGTTTTTTCCTGGTATGTGGTGCGGTATGGTCTTGTGGTGTTGGTGGTTATGTTTGTGATGTAGGGTCGTGGAAGCTCGCCTCCGCGCGGTCCACCTCGGGCGTATCTCGGGAGCTGATAGTGGTCCTATCTTATTGGATGGGCCTTGGTGCCCCCGAGATGCGGCGAAAGAGCTTTCACGCTAAAAAGCATCAATCTGTGTTGCTATTATACGTGATATGGCCGGAAGGCTGGGTACACGCTCTAATATCAAAACAGGTTTGTATTCCTGGGTCGGGGTCTGCGGGCGAAAGGTTCGCTCAATCGAGCTCTGGACTGTAAGTCCAGAGTCTTATGCGATTGGAACCTTTTTTTTTTTCAAGACTCCTTTCTCAATGTGGTGGCACAAGTGCGGCTTTAGTTGTTCCTTCAGATCCTGATTTCTTGGGCAGGTACTCTTCGGTGGCAAGTCTACTCGGTCGTCGCTTCTTTGGTGGCTTTGAGTCCCTTTAATTATTTTATCCTTTTAAAGGCGATTGCCTCACTGTCACATACGAATATAATGGGTGCAAAGATTTCTGATCCTTCCAGACAGAGTTTGCATTTTTCCAACTTGCTAATAGCTAAAAGAACAATATCCAGTGCATATTGTACATATAATTTTAAATTTTCCTTTGGAGATTTATGACTTTCCTGACAAATTTAAGTTCAGTTAGGTTGAGCTGTTTGACTAAATTAGACCTGGTTTGTGTTATGTTATGTTAGCTCAGTGGTTAACTGTACTCGCCTCTGGGCTGGAAGTCCGGAGTTCGAACCCCACCTGGCCCTCGATTTATTCACGAGAAAGGTACGCCTCTCTTTATAAATCTCAGTACGCCGTCCCTCGGAGATGACATTAAGCAGTCGGTTACGTCCTGTTTACATGGTTATTTCAGTTTAGTCTTTCATAGAAACTGCTGAAAGCTATTATCTAAATGTTTGAGAGTTTTTATATTAGTATTTTTAATGAAATATTCTTTAACATGTACTTTCTTTGCCTCTAAGAACAGTATAAGGATAGTTGTAGCAGAGTTTACATCTAACCTGTTCTCCTTTAGACATCTTTCAACGGTTCGGAGAGCACGCTGCATAAATCGTCACCTGCATATCCTTGCTTATCGTAACATTATTATATAGAGTATCTAGTAGGTCATTTATAACTAATGACTACAATAACTCAGCTCATTTGCATGAGTACAACCATTATTGATCACAATGCATTTGTGTATATGGTATTACATACGAACACTGGTTACTTTACATTAGCAGCGTATTATTTTATTCTATGTCGCTCATTAATACATCCATATGGTCCTACTTCAATAGATTACAAGAATATGCTATCAAAAGCTTCTAATATCAATGAGTTAGGGTTAATTATTTTAATACTAAATATTTGTCTATTTTTTAAACCAAAATTTGTAGAACTGCCTCTATCCATTTGCTACTGTGTTAGGTATTTTATTACTTGTGAAGATGCTTATATATCTAAGCCATCTCTTCTTGCTATTGACAGAATGTTTGTCATTATTTTATGCATTATTTCACTTCCAATCTTAAAATTAGTAGCCATACTGTTATAAAGAATGAAAAAAGTAACATTCCCGTGCTAATATATTATGCAAACATGA
>JAPFBL010001137.1:17500-30832 GCA_026182355.1 Hermatobates lingyangjiaoensis | reverse complement strand
TCTTCAAACAAAGATTTCAATTTTGAATTATGTTGAACATTTTTGGTCTTTTATAGAATTATTATACCGGGAAATTTATGGCTCCTTAGTATTTAAAAAATCATTTTCCTTCCCCTTTATCAAAAATCATATAAACCAATTTTTTCTGAGCATGTGTTTATCTTTCTTCTGTCTGTTGTGCTCTGTTATAAGCTTGCTATGAATGTATATTGAGAAAAAATATATTAGTAATTAGCCAGTTTACATACTCAACTCAAAGTCAAAGCCAGTTATTCAATATAATTGAAATCATTTATAGCTGTGAGCATCTAATTTTTGAAAATAATAAATATGAACTATTAAACAGAATAGTCTAGTTTTATCAAGCCAATGTAAACATTGTAAAAAAATATCAAAAATTCGACAAGTATAGCAGGTAATCCCTTATTCTAGGATAAACAAACAGTTTGTATATCTTTGTTGCTCTTTCCCGTAATTGAAACTTCATGAATATTTTTTTATGAATTGCTAATTTTTTGTTCCATTTATGGTCAAATTTTCATGAATTTTAATGAGCCGTTTAGCGTCAAAAAACATTTGCTGAAAACAGAAATCGTTCTTTAACGCCCTTTTAGTGAATGTAATTTTGAAAAAAACTATTTCAAATCATTTTCCATATAATTGTTCTATTTTTAAGCATAGTTTCATTTTGATCTGTCAATTGGTATGTCTTGTATCACTCTAACAAGCTTTTAGATTGAATTATAAGACAAAATTTTAACATTTTATTGACAAAAAATATTTCCCTTTTTTTTTTAAATTCTGAATATATTTTTCGTTTGTTGCATTTGTAATCTCAAAGATAATGCCAAAATTTCAAAACTCTAAGGTTATCAGTTTAGGTGAAAAAAATGTTTTCTATAAAACAGTTTTTGGCAAAAAAAAGTGACCTTCTCGCCTTGCATAATTTTTCCCAAACAATAGGGATCTTCTTCTCTATGAGGCCCATTCTTTTGTAAAATATCAACTTGATCCATCAAAGATTCTTGACCGTAGCGTGGTAACAAGCAATGCTAACACACTCACCCACCCACCCACCCACACACAGACTTCATCGAGAAAAGTTCATAAAACGACTTTAGGGACCTCAAAACATGTAATTCCGCAAAATTAACACGATTCCAACATATAATTTCTGTTACTTTCCATGGTATTATGAATTCGTCTAACAAAATGCTCTAATTAATATATATGTGCACGCATGAACAAAACTGAATATCAGGTGTAATTTTGTTTGTGTTTATTAATCATAAACGGTGATATTATTATTTATTATTATTATTATTATTCTCCCCAGAAACGTTCATTGAAAAAATGATCCAGAGTTCTGGGGCATGGAAATTGGTAGATGACCTAGTTAGAACGATTTTGACTACGAAAAAGAGATACTTGGAAGATCTAGAATAAGAATGAAGCAAGTATGCCTCACCTAAGGTAAGCTACGACCAAGGTAAGTTAGGTCCAAGAAGAAAACGGGGTGTTTTAGTTGGTAGTCTGGTTTATCTGGGAGCCCAGCAGTATGTGCGTAAATGCATTTCACGTCCTTACCCAAAAAAAAAAATTATGGCCTAGCCTGAGGTAATGTGTGAAACAGTTCCAGGCTAGTGTCCAAGAAGAAAAGGGGGTGTTTTAGTTGGTAGTCTGGTTTGACTGGGAGCTTAACACATGTGCGTAAATGCATTTCAGTTCCTTAACCAAAAAAAATATTTTATTATTATTATTATTATTTTTCACGGTGATAAACGGTGAAAATGAATCAACTTTCGGTGAAATCGAAGTTGGAGGAATGAGTCTTTCCTATTGGGTTGATGTTAAATATCCTTTTTTTTTACTATTCTAGTCCAATAGTTAATATCATATCAATTATTTCCAAAAATATCAAGCTTTCAGCTATGAAATTTTTAAATTATAATGAAAAGTTGGTTTTGAATTTGATTTGTGTTATGACTAATTACTAATATATTTTTTCTCAATATACATTCATAGCAACCTCAAGAAATTTGAAGGAAGCTACAAAAAAGTTTGTAAACCTGCCCAATAACTCCATGTTCAATCATATATAAACGGTAAATCTATATTTTAATACAATTAATTATATTTAGAATTTTATAGCAGCCTATACCGTAGTATCCATTAGAAAATGATATACTTTAAGCAATAAAATCTTTTGCCAAATTTTCAGTTTTTTTTTATAGACCAAAAATTTTAGTAACAAAGTCAGAAGTAATTAAAAAGAAGCATAATTTTATGCAAAAATTATAAAAGTAATGGAAAAAGCGTTGGGAGAAAGATAAGGTGTTAGAAATAATCAGCTTTATAGGTCGGCCTTATTCTTTTATTACGGTGGAATTTTTTTATGGAAATTTAGGAGAACTTCAAGTTGTTTTATATCAAAAAAAAAAAATATACAAGTACACGGTTACAAGCGATGTATAAAATGATCCGTAACATTAATATGGTAAAACAGTATTTAAAAGGGTCTGAACAGAAAGAGTAATTTTATAAGGAGTGCAAACTTACCACTCTCTATTCACTTTTACATCTCAATCTCACTGATATCAAAATATAAATTCTGATATTCACTTGCACTAAAGTCATAATACAAAAAAAAAACTAACGATTTTCCATCTATTAATTTATATATATAATGTTTAATGTAGATGAAGAAGCATAGACAAATAAAAGTCCACACTTAGAGTCTATAATTTTAGGTAGTCTAGTACAAAATAATAGTTATCAGAACTGATCAAGTCTTATAAATTTTTATTTTCTTTCTACTTCTCATTCAATGCTTTTATTAATATATATATACATATATATATAAAGATTTCACATAAACACGTGAAATAACAATCAATGATCAAACCACAATAAGAAATGGGAAAACAATACTAAGATCTTTCAACCGTAACAAGAGGTCTTCGTTATATATATATATATATATATATATATATATATATATTTATATATATATTTGTTAAAGAACGCCCCATATTTGGCTTGTATCTGTTTCTAACACAATTTCTCTAGTTTTCGGAATTCCTTCCTCGTCTCTTCATTAAAACTATTATATATATATATATATATATATATATATATATATATATACAATTAAAAGAAACGGTCCAGCGGACTTTTTTACAATAAAATAAAAAACGAAGGAAACACACAGAAAGACACAGACATAACTCACATCGATATTTCGACAATCGTCGTCATCAGGAGGTGCGAAGAGCGAAGAGCGAAGAGTCCCGCAGGAAGACAGGGCGGTACTCAGGAGTACCGCCCTGTCTTCCTGCGGGACTCTTCGCTCTTCGCACCTCCTGATGACGACGATTGTCGAAATATCGATGTGAGTTATGTCTGTGTCTTTCTGTGTGTTTCCTTCGTTTTTATTTTATTATTATATATATATTATATATATATATATATATATATATATATATATATTGTGAACATTTCACCGCCTTTGAAGTTTTGTTGTTGTGAACATTTCACCGCCTTTGAAGTTTTGTTGCTGTGAACATTTCACCGCCTTTGAAGTTTTGTTGTTGTCAACATTTCACCGCCTTTGAAGTTTTGTTGTTAGTGGTTTCCTTTCTATGTGTTCTTTTTTAAATTCTAGTTTATATATATATATATTAGAAAAGTCCGCTGGACCGTTTCTTTTAATTGTGTATATATATATATATAAAACTTTAAATTACACAAAGCACGACACAGAAAAAGGAAAAATATCACACTTACAGAATACCCTGTAATGTTTTTTCGATGATGTCTGTGTGTGTGTGTGTGTGGGTGGGTGGATGGATGAGTATGTTAGCATTGCTTGTGTTTAAGATAGTTTTTGTGTTGCACTTAAGTTGTTATTAGTGCAAGTACTTACTGTGTTGTATTAGAAAATTAACATATTTATGTACCACAATCCCCCCCCCCCCCCCCCCACCCGAAACAGAGGTATTAGAGAGGACTGATTGGGCTAATCTGTATTCAGAAATGAACTCCTGGCGTGATTAAGGCAACCCTTTGAATAACCTGAATCTGCCCCTAGTCCCTGGCTTGTGTCTGAAGGTAAGGTACACAGTGATTGATCAAAAACAGCCTTCATAGTATTCGAAAGTCATTTTAATTAACCTTCCTATTACACTACTATAAGAAAACTAATCATAAAAAAATTGTATCTTGTGATTTAAACGAATTTATACGTTTTCAAGACAACAAAGTAAATTTTCACCGTTTTTTTTCGAATAAGCCAAAAATTAAAAGAAGTGTAAAATATTAAAAAATTTTAGATTTTGAAAAAAAAAACTGAAAAGTTATTTCCTTTAAAATGTGGTCTACTACTGAATCTAGAATATTTAAAAAAAAAAACATATTGTTTAACGCAAGCATGGGTGACCTACGGCCCAGCACGTGTTTTTTTTTGCTGTCCTCGGAGATTATCTGAAATTCTATCTAAATATTAAAAATCCTTTCCTTTTTTGCTTATTACTAAAACTCACCCAGACTTTTGGAACTAAATTACAATATTAGAGAGAGAGAGAGAGAGAGCTTTATAACAATAAATGTAATAGTTTTTTTTCTTATGTGACACACTAATCTTTTTGAATTTGTGATGTTATAAATATAATATTATTATTATAAATAATGAAATGAATAATAATATTAATTATATGAACAGGATTGACACATGAATATAGCTCACAATATATATATATATATATATATATATCCCTTTCCGGACATTTCTCCTTTCCTGCACTTTCACCCTTTTAAAATACCACTCTTCCCTCCCACTCTTCTCAACCTCTCACCAGATATTTTCTACATCTAATGTTTCAGTTGGGTTTTTGACTCCGACGAAGACCGCTTGTTACGTTTGAAAGATCTTAGTCTTGTTTTCCCATTTCATATTGTGGTTTGATCATTGATATATATATATATATGAAAATACAGTTCAATGTACATAAAGAAACGTAGAGAGATACTCGCTGTACTAGTGCGCTTGGTTTCCCTTTCTTATCTCTCCTGAAGACGGTTCAACCGAAAATTAGAGACTGTAAGTGTGTGTTTTTAATTTCTCTACGTTTCTTTATGTACATTGAACTTTATATATATATATATATATATATATATACGAGTATATTGTAGGGTAAAAATCTAATGAAATGGTCTCCACATATAAAACTTTTAATGATATAAACAACGCGTTTCGAACACGTAGTGTTCTTCTTCAGGCATTAACTAAAAAATACAATGACACCAGAGAGTTATCTATAGATAACTCTCTGGTGTCATTGTATTTTTTAGTTAATGCCTGAAGAAGAACACAATCTATAGATAACTCTCTGGTGTCATTGTATTTTTTAGTTAATGCCTGAAAAAGAACACTACTTGTTCGAAACGCGTTGTTTATATCATTAAAAGTTTTATATGTGGAGACCATTTCATTAGATTTTTACCCTACAATGAGTAAATACCACATAATAACTGATTGCACTACATTAGAATACGAGTATATATATATAGAAATACATAATTCATAAAAGCTGTAAGTATCGACATACCTCAGAAATTACCATGTGGCCCGCTGTCTTTTGGAAATTATATAATGCGGCCTATAGTTCAAAAAAGGTTGCCTATGTCTGGTATAACTGGTCAGAATGAATTTATACCCAAAAACAACATTTTATAAATGATGAGTTGAGCGATTTTTTCTAAAATTACATTAAAATTTTATAAAAAGTATTAACTCATCCTTTTATTTCTAAGTTGTTGATACTGTAATGTAAGAGAAAGTTTTGTGCATGAGATCTGGTATTTTGTGTGTTTTTAGTAATACGGGTAAATACTGTAGGCTTGGTTGGGTTACAGTAGCAGTATCCCAGGAGGACACACATAGGCCGAATATTGGCCCTTTGTGATACCAGACAATGAGCATTTTATAATCGAAGTCATACAATTTTGCCTACCTGAAGTGTATTTAGAGTAGGATTTTCTAACGAGTGTATCTCTGTTATTAAGATGGCTTGGCATCCTCTTCGAGAGAAGAAGTATTTAAATTTGTTCACACCTCCTGCGTGTATAAATCGAGGGCCAGGTGGGGATCGAACCCCGGACTACCAGCTCTGATGCGAGTACGTTAAGCATTGAGCTATAACGTAGCCCCCATTATGTTTGTTGTTTTTATTATTGATTCCTTTCTATTCTTGTCTATCCTTTTGACTGATTATATTGGCTTCAAAACTCTAGTGCCTTAGAAAATAAGAAATTTCATTTTCTTTATAACCAAAAAAAAAAAAGAATTTATTGAAGTTACTTAGAAAGGGCTTTCTCTAATGTATTCTAAGTTATGGAATCGATGCCGAGGACAATTCAAGGAGAGACATATTAGATGCGTGCAGAGATACCGAGTTGTCTCGTATTACGAGCGAGTCCATATTTCAGTGATATACAGCCTCATAATGTTTCCTTTTACTGCTGAACAGGGCAACATATATATATGGACTTGAGCCTCTTTACTACTCTAATATAACAACCAACACTACATTGTTTTACTCTCTATCCAGAGTGCTTCAATTTAGAGAAATATATTTACTTATAAAACATTCTTCCTTCAATATATATAAACTTTCCTATTAAAGTATTGATAAATTAGCGAAATCATGAATCCAAATTACCTTACTATCACCATAATCATAACCTACAATTTAAATACTTTCAAATCACATCCTTATAATTATTATCAAACATAATTATTCTTCTAATTACCATATATATAAACTAGAATTTTCAAAAGAACACATAGAAAAGAAATCACTGAACTCACTACTATATACAAATATCTCAACTCTCCTGATGACGGTTCAATCGGAAATTAGAGACAGTAAGTGTGCTTGTTCCTTAGTTCTCTGTTTGTGATTCGTGAAACGTGTATATATATATATATATATATATATATATATGATACAAACAAGTTTTGAGATCCACAGAGTTGATTTAAAAATTTCACTGATCAGATATATTTATAAGAAAATTTTCTAGTAAACATATCAAACAAAAATAAATATCTACAACAGTAAAAATGAAAAGAAACCACAGTAGACAACCAATAAAATTTCTGATTTGCTTCCTGCTGTTTCGACACTTACATATATATATATACTATTCAGCGTAAATTATAGGTATCCAGTAAACAGAAAAACACATTTTCAGTCTTTAATTTTCGGTTTAACCGTGATCAGGAGAGAAGAGGTGTGCAAATGTACTTCGAGTTCGTATCTCTTCTATATATATATATATATATACGTATAGTTCAATATAAACAAAGAAACATAGAGAAATCAGAAGAACACACTTACAGTCTCTAATTTTCGGTTTGAACCGTCTTCAGGAGAGATAAGAGAGGGAAACCAAGCGCACTGGATCAGAGACGGTTGGAGACCCAGTGCGCTTGGTTTCCCTCTCTTATCTCTCCTGAAGACGGTTCAAACCGAAAATTAGAGACTGTAAGTGTGTTCTGATTTCTCTATGTTTCTTTGTTTATATTGAACTATATTTGTCCGTTTTGGATCGTATTTCCAACGAAAAAAAGTGTATATATACATATATATATATATATATATATATATATATATATATATAACTAAAGTTTATCGGGACTCGATCAGTTCTTCAAGTTAAAAACTAAGTATTACATTACAAATTATTTTACAAAGAAAAATAGCCTGTGCATTTTAACAACTGTAGTTTGAATGAACACGTGACACTGAACTGAAATAAACAAGAAAGGTAACCAAATTTTACCAGACAACTAAAAAGTCACTAACACAATTTTTTCATCGATCAACAATGTTTAACTTAACACACCCGAATAAATATTATTTAAATTTTTAATGTCATTTCTTAATTCATTTAATTTTTATTTGATTCATGGTTTTTATTTGATTTTGTACCAATGAATTTTCATATTTTATTTTTCTCCAAAAGAAATATATAATTAGATATTCGAATGTTTTTAACACTATCAATTTTTAATGTTTTTAATTAACACTATTTTTCTTTTTTATCGACCTTTGGTCTAGCTTCAATAATACATCACCTTTAAGCCGACATTTCGTCTATATTTTTAGACATCTTCAGACCTACATCAATACAGAATTTAATTGCAATAACATGAAAAGTAATAATATTACATTATTTAATTAATATACATACCAATATTATGTACATACCAACGTAATTATGTATATTAATTACATAATAGAATATAATTATGTTTCATGTTATTGTAATTAAATTCTGTATTGATATAGCCCTGTAGATGTCTACAAACATAGACGAAACGTCGGCTTAAAGGTGTTTTATTATTGAAGCTAGACCAAACCTCGATAAAAAAGAAAAATAGTATTTAGATGTTAATAGGCTGAATTTGCCTATTTTTTTGGCAAAAAAATTTGCAAAAAAAAATTATTTGACTTTCTAAAAATTATAACGAAAACATTATTTGTTATCTTTTTAAATAAGGATAACATAATTGGTAGTACGTACTTTTTTTATTTTAAATAATCTAATGGCATTTAGTTTAATGACTTTCAAATGTTGCGTAGTTGAATCACTCTAGCAATTCATGCTCGAGGAACACATTGCTTTATGGGTTAATTAATAGTGTGAGCAGCTAATTACACCCTAAGGTAGTCAGTCAGAGATTACGCTTTAATTAATTTAATTATCAGAGAGTATAGAGTGGGAGGCTGTTAGGTTGATGGAGTCCTGGATGGGTGACAGAGCTGGAGTGTTTCTTAGAAAATTTCCCCTGCGGCCCATCCATCCGGAGACTTCACAATGTCATTACTCTTTCAGCCCGGCTTACCACTTAAACACAACTGTAGACTCATAATTTACAATTATAGTATAATTCTTTATTTCAACTCAAGTTTAATGTCTTTTTTTCCTTAGGGTTAACATTAAGGCCAAGTTCAAATTATTTTGTTGGTGAAACTATAACTCAGAAACTTTAGTACCACACGGTGCATAAGGTCATGTTTGTGTACGTCATATATACAACACTCAATGATCAAACCACAATAAGAAATGGAAAAACAAGACTAAGATCTTTCAACCGTAACAAGCGGTCTTCGTCAGAGTCAAAAACCCAACTGATTGTTGTTTCACGTGTTTATGTGAAATCTTTTTATATACAACACATCTCACTATTTCTTTGTTACAATTTTACCATAAAAAAAAAGTCACCTAGTACCGTCATTTTCTGAAAATAAGTCCTAGCGTAATTTTCAGGACATTTTGGACTATAAACCCTTTTGAAAATAAGCCCTAGTTAAGATAATGTAAAAAATATAATTCGTTAAAAAATTGCTGTTGAATGTAGTAGGTATCTCTAGCTGTCGTAATATTTCAGAGAATTCTTTGGAAAAAATATTCCAAGATATTCCTTGTTTACCTCTAAAGTTCATTTCAAGGAGGCTACTTAGACAAATAGTATTAATTTAACTACAGCTATATTGCAAGATATGAGAGATTTAGACCAATGGCTCTACAAGAAATAGATTTGGAGGAATTCAAAATTTTGATAATTTATGACTATGTTTCAGAAGATGATATGACTGTAATTGAATAAATTGAAATTTCTGTATAAAAATAAACATTAAACAATAATATGTAAATCTATTTAATTTACTTGAAGCCCTCCTCCGAAGAAATGTATTTATTAGTATTTGTGGTCAAGAAAACAATACTTTTATTCCATTCATATTATAGATATTTCGGGGTAATAAAAAGGTGCTAAATGCTTTACAATGCTCAGTTTAGTGCTTCAAAAAAAAAAAATAAATAAAAAGACTATAGTCGTTAAGAGATTACAAGTGAAGACAATCTTTTTGCTTGTTTTCAATTTAGTTTGAACACTCGTCTAGAACAGGTTTCAAGGAGACTTGAGTGAAAACTTGTTTGGATTAAGCTTGGTCTCTTGATGGAGGATTTTGGATCAAGACTATCCGCTTTTCGGATCATAATAGACTTATGAAAGACAAACCTAATCCTTCCAGACTGTCAAGATAAAACCTTCATCCATTCTTGTTTCCACTAAGAGGATTTACACAAAATTCTATATTATTACTGACAACTCTATAATCAATTTACTCTAGAACGCATAGATTTTCAAGGTATAATAATTTCGATAATTCAAAAAAAAAAAACATGATTTCAATTTTGCTTAACATGAATATATTACCACCTTATACAACTAAAAAATCGAATAAAATACAGAGTAATCATAGAAAAAAAAAACGTATGGAATTTAAAAAGTTACAACTTTATTTGTTTTCAAAGTAAAATAATACGTAAAAGTAATGCAGTGCAATCAGTTATTATGTGGTATTTACTCATTGTAGGGTAAAAATCTAATGAAATGGTCTCCACATATAAAAATTTTAATGATATAAACAACGAGTTTCAAACACGTAGTGTTCTTCCTCAGGCATTAACTAAGGATGAGTGCCTCTGAATAAGACTGTTTTATTCAGAGGCACTCATCCTTAGTTAATGCCTGAGGAAGAACACTACGTGTTTGAAACGCGTTGTTTATATCATTAAAATTTTTATATGTGGAGACCATTTCATTAGATTTTTACCCTACAATCCGTAAAAGGTTTAGAAAGATTTAAATCTATATTTTTTTTAAGAATTTATTAACATTTCTTTTAGATTTGACAAGTCATTCATCATTAGCGACACTAAGGGTGGTAAGCCACTCTTTATAATTTACAGTGGGTTGGTTAGGTAGTTAGAGATAGTTTTGTCTAATCATCTCTAAATCAGGAATTTGCCAACAGATGAATCGGAAGGCGACCAACGACCAACGAATATAACCGCGCACTATAGTGCACGTCGTAACTAGCAGTTCCAGACCAGAGGCCTTCTACTGCTTGATTACTGTGCTACTATAACATGGAGTGACAGTAATTCATGTCGGATATTAAGTTAGTCTGTACAGTAATGATGTCGTATTTGCGGTCATGTGGTCTTATTAGTCATAGTTTTCAATGTTTTTAGTCATGAGCTGGAAAGGTAGTCAGATAGTCACTGGATGAAGTAATTATTCAGTGAGGTTGGGAAAGGGACCATTTCATTGGCTTACAATCTCGCTAGATTTGATTCTATTCGATCTTTTACTCCTTCTTTTTTTTTGTTTGTTTTTTTTTTTAACGAGACATATGAAAACAAATCTCTCTATATAACGAAACGTTTATTATCAGAAAATTTGAAAACTATAATAACTAATGCTATTTTGGTCATTACTATAAATCACTTGGGAAAATATTTTCCATGAAATCTAAAAATCGTATAAAACGACTTTTGTTTTTAATGATAGAGGACTCGTGGAAACAACAAAAACTTAAAAAAAAAAAAAATTGTAACAATATAAATAAATCGCAAATGCAAATAAAGTTATAATTTTTTAAAACTATACTGACTTCATGTACATCCTGATTATTTCCAATTATTAAAAATTCTGACACGGGAAAAAAGTAAGTTCAATTATATTTATATAAAAAAATATAATATTATATTATTATTATACTATTATAGTATTATATATTATAATATTATATATTATAATATATATTATAATATTATTATATACTATTATTATAGTATTATACTATTATACTAATATGTTTCATTAAAATACACAACAGCCTCTGTGTTAACGACTTTAAAGATGGTCTGCTGAAATTTACGATCAACTTTGCGGTGAGTGCAGAGGCTGCTGTGTATTTTAATGAAACATGTTTACGTGAGGATTTTCTACCGTCATACACAAAATATTATGCTAATAATATAGAATGTAACTATAAATACATATTTCTTATAAAGAATATAAAACAATTATTGATAACCTCTTACCAAACAAATCCTATTGCAGAAATAACCATTTCTTGGAAACTGTTTCATATTTAACTCTTGAGAAAGGCTTGAATTTATAATCATTAAAGTCTGTTAGCTGTTTATACAAATACCGATTTTCAAGTAAGACTACTCAACGAGCTTTGCTTGCCAATTACCTTCAATTTTCTGAAGACAATAGAATAAGCCTCTTCAAACAAAAAGTCAAGAATAACAAACAACAATACTTTATAATTAATTAACCATTATTCTTAAACCCATCAAAAAAAAAAATTATAGCTAGTATACAAATTTCGTTGTTATTTTGTTTGTTTTTGTTTTAATAAATTAATTATATTTAAGTTCATTCAATGATTTTATTAAATATAAATAAACTTTTTTGCTTGAAAGCTTTAAATGTTCTTCTATACTTATACCCGTAAATGTAATTAGAAACGTCTGCGCTTCAGTTTTACTTATTACTTCTCAGCTCTTCATTTATTCCTAGTTTATTTGTCTTTCTTGACTTCAACTGGATATGCATGTGACGACACTGTTGGTCTCTAATCGTCACTTTGCAAGTGCGCTTGGTGTCCCTATCTTAACTTTCCTGATTACGGTTCAACGAGCAAAGATTCTTCTTACAAGAATAAAGCAACACAAGTATTTGATCAGAAGATAAGACGAAAAGAGTGCCTTGTTCATGCATATAAGAAACAATAATCATGTGATTAACTGGAATGAAGCAAATGAATTAATATATGTGTCTTCAGAAAGAAGAAGAAATATCGTGGAAAGTGCGCTCATACAGAACTTTTATGAGAAATTAATTATCAATATCCTAGGGCTTTATAAATTCGATGAAGTATTGATTTGTGGAATAATTAAACCGATGAAGACTTCTTCCATTATAGAATCATTAAACACATTCAGGGTTACCAGCAATTCTACAGACTTCAATCAACCAGGCTAACAAGTATTTATTATTTTTTAGTTCATTGCTTTCTGACGATGTGTTGACGAAAGGCCTTAGAGCATTGTTTCCAAATTATTTTCACCGTGGTAAATTAATCCATATAAATATAAAGATTTGACTAAACACGTGAAATAACAATCAATGATCAAACCACAATATGAAATGGGAAAACAAGACGAAGATCTCTCAACCGTAACAAGCGGTCTTCATCAGAGGCAATAGCCTCTTCTAAGAGGGTTGACAGCTAACGGATAGCTTTTTAGTTTTTCTTATTGTATTCGTTTGTTTCCCCAAACATTCCTTTCTGAACATTTGTCCTTTCCTGTGCTATCACCCTTTTAAAATACCACTCTTCCCTCCCACTCTTCTCAACCCCTCACCAGATGTTTTCTGCATCTATCGTTTCATTTGGG
>JAPFBL010001137.1:0-12500 GCA_026182355.1 Hermatobates lingyangjiaoensis | reverse complement strand
GGAGTTATCTCATTCCTGAATTTACTTCTATTACAAAAATAGCACTTCACGCTACCCACTTATATAAACCGGATTTTCCTTTTATACTGACATGAAAACTAAATAACGAATTAGACTTAAGTAAAAATACGCGTTGCAGTAATATTACTTATTATTAATTCTTTTTAAACATAC
This sequence comes from Hermatobates lingyangjiaoensis, assembly GCA_026182355.1. Lineage (NCBI taxonomy): Eukaryota > Metazoa > Arthropoda > Insecta > Hemiptera > Hermatobatidae > Hermatobates > Hermatobates lingyangjiaoensis. The sequence goes on along the minus strand of JAPFBL010001137.1, from coordinate 12,326 downwards.
ATACTATTTATAAAGGAATATGAAAATATTTATATTATGATTGTATAAAATCATTAGAATCTGGGGTTCTTGAGAAAGATACTGAAGCAAAAAGGGTTCCACGTCGAAAAAAGTTTGTTAAACTCTGTTGTAGAATGACCAATAACGAAAAGCAATTCTCATCTTGAACTCACTAAAGAATGTAAACGAACCTTTGAATTGACTGGAAGGTGAATCAGTTCTTAACAGCAAACGAAAACCTCTTTAGATATTATCTGAGTCGATTTAACGTTATCAACTCTAACCATGTACATGTAATAGTGGCAACTTCCAACCCTAGAATAGACTGAGTCCATAGTTGGATTCATGAAAAAAGGAAACCTGCTCAGAATATTATAAAAACCGATAAAACCTATGAAATCACAACATTATTATTCTTAAAATAAAATAGTCAACATAAGTAATAATGAAAATATAAATTTTTCATTAAATTTAATGAAATTTAATTTCATTAAATTTGTGAAAGAGATAGAAATTCTGAGGAAATGCTAAGGAAATACTGCTGGGATTACAAAAAATGGGACATCAAGAAAGAGAGACAGAGAGAGACAGAGACTGGAGATAGATAGAGAGAGAGAGAGAGAGAGAGAGAGAGAGAGAGAGAGAGAGAGAGAGAGAGAGAGAGAGAGAGAGAGTGGAGAGGGAGAGATAGAGGAGAGAGGGGAGAGAGAGAGTGAGAGTGGAGAGGGAGAGAGAGTGGAGAGGGAGAGACAGACAACAGAGTGAGAGTGAGAGGAGAGAGAGAGAGAGAGAAAAGAGAAGGGAGAGGGGAGAGGGAGAGAGAAAGGAGAGAGGAGAGGGAGAGATAGAGAGATAGAGAGAGAGTTAGAGGGAGAGACAGACAGACAGAGAGTAAGAGGAGAGAGAGAGAGAGAGAGAGAGAGAGAGAGGGGAGAGGGAGAGAGAAAGGAGAGAGGAGAGGGAGATGAGAGGGGGAGAGAGAGAGGGAGAGGGAGAGTGGGAGAGGGAGAGAGAGAGAGACAGAGAGAGAGAGAGTGAGTGAGTGAGTGAGAGAGAGAGAATGAGAGAGAGAGAGTTAGAGGGAGAGACAGACAGACAGAGAGAGAGTGAGAGGAGAGAGAGAGAGAGAGAGAGAGGAGCGAGGGGAGAGGGAGAGATAGAGAGAGAGTGAGAGAAAATTAAGAAGACAAATATGTGAAAAGTGTAATAGAGTGAGAAAAAAGAATAAGAAAGCTATTTAACGGATGAAAAAGATACAGAGAGAGAGGAGAGAGAGAGAGAGAGAGAGATGGTTAAAGAAATATATGCGACTAAATGATCAGAGACGAAAGAGTGAGTAAGAGGTGAACAACCAGAGAGAAAGAAGGATGTATGAAAGAGAGAGACATTAAATCCCAAATAATAGAACCTCCACCATATTCCAGGGTCATTAATACCAAAAAAAAAAAAAAAGCTAAACTAATTTAATATAACTACACAATTTTATAATGTTCTATACTTTTTTCTTCAAAAAACACTTCTTACTATTAATTTACTCTTTAACTGAAATCCATTTAATATCATTAGTATAAAGAAAAAGCAAATAAATAAAACACCATTGAAAACGCAAAGGAGCAATATCGAAAAACACATTTTCTCCTCAAGAGAAAAAAATCCACAAATGAGAGGTCATTACTTCTAAATCTCAGGTAATAATTGCACTAAAATGTAATTATATTTAACTCTTTTGAAATAAACATAAACAAAGCCTAATGCATTTGTGAAATACCTTTCCTGAGGTTAAAACATAACCTCAATAGATTTCATTCATAATTATAATAATTTCTCTTCTTTTTTTTTTAAAGTAGTATTTATATTTGTGTTTCGTCTATTACGCAGTCAGTTAGGCTATAAAATAAAGTCGCTTGGATGTTGGATGTTTTTTTTTAGAAGCGCTCTGAGTTTAAACAAGTTTTTTGAAAGCAGGTGGTCTGACTGGTATTCCTATAAATGTTTGTATGTGGCCTACCGCCCTTTCAGATTCTGAAGTATGCAGCTATTTACACTGTCAAAAGTAAACTAAATGAATGTCCGATTTCCTACATCCTTTTTGAACTTAGTTCAAGCAAAGCAGTCCTAGCTCAAATCCAATCCACGTAACAAGGTCATCCATTTATATAAGTCACCCATGCAACAACTTCACTTCTAATACGAATAATATCCAGGCCTCATCTTAAATCTCCAGATCAAAATAATTCTGTACATATTCATTATACTGTTAAATTATTTGACAAATGCAAAAGTAAAAAAATATTAGTTATGTTGTACAGCACAGAATTGTTAGCTGCAGACCTTATATATAACATATTATTAAATATATTGTTAATAACTTTATTAAATATGTATATTAGTATTAAATACTAATATGTTATAAATATTATATATATATATATATATTATACACTTTTTCGTTGGAAATACGATCCAGAACGGACAAATATAGTTCAATATAGACAAAAAAACATAGAGAAATCAAGATACACACTTACAGTCTCTAATTTTCGGTTTGAACTCTTTGAAAGAGAGGGAAACAAAGCGCACTGGTTCAGAGACGGTTGGTTTCCCTCTCTTATCTCTCCTGAAGACGGTTCAAACCGAAAATTAGAGACTGTAAGTGTGTTCTCTTGATTTCTCTATGTTTCTTTGTTTATATTGAACTATACATATATCAGCTGAAAAACGAAAAAAAGCAACACACAGAGAAAGAGACACACTTACAAACTCAAATTTTCGAATGATCTGTCTTCAGGAGAAAAGAGAATGGGGGACCAAGCACGCCGGAAACACAATTGAAGGAGACTGTCCCGGCAACATATATATATATATATATGAGAATTAGTTAATCAGTTATTTTATTATTATTTAAAATATATATACTTTAAAAGGAAAAGAAAATACGAATATAGTGAGCTCACCAACTGTTAAGAAACTATATTTTGACTTAACAACATGTTGAAATTATAAATAGGCACACCAGGAAGGGCATTGTTGCGTGAGAGCCCTATGTACCTTCGCCGGCGAGATTGGTGCTGTTTCCTCTTGAGGTGCGAGTTCAAATCACCTTTAATCCTCGGTTATTTTTGATGATCACGATATTTCCTTACTTACTTATTTAAACTGCATTAATAACCAGAGATGTTGAAAAGACTATTAAAGAAAACACCTTGTACTCACCAATCCATAATACACGTATGTTATGTGTATGTATGTTTATGTATATATGTATGTTATTGCATGTTATGTTTAATATAACATAAGTATATTAAAAACAGTAACATTTTCATCACCTAAAAGTTAAATATTTAATCTATAAACATTGTTTATGCACCTTTAATATGTATGATCAAACCACAATATAAAATGGGAAAACTAAGACTAAGATCTTTCAACCGTAACAAGTGGTCTTTGTCAGAGTCAAAAACCCAACTGTTGACTTTTGATCATTCTCGTGTTTATATGAAATCTTTTTATCGATTATTATGTATATTACTAGAAATATTTGTAATAAAACTTTTTTTATAACATCTCATTCTTACCGATACATTAAAATCGCTAAGATTGTTCTATTTTCAAGCGAGATATTCACTCCTAACTTTAGCATTAACTATTAGGTCTATTTATAACTAGAATATCCGGTCTCATGTAATTGACTGTAAAACAGAAAACAGTTTCCTTGAAGTTAGCTAGTTTTATTATCGTTTGCTGTCTATTTGGGACACGATATATTTTAGTCATTTTTTACAGAGTTTCCTTGTGTTTTAAACGCTCTATTTTAACACATTAACCGCCTTGACGCATACTGCTAGCAGCTCAAAAGGTTAGAATACATCACATTATTATAATAAATAATCAGTCTTACCGCTGTTTATTTTAGTAGTCTCACGATGATTATGCAGGGAACTGCATATCATTAATTAATATCATTATAAATTATAATATCATATAAATTATAAATTATAATTAAATAAGAAATGAGCAATGTAGACTTTACATATGTTTATTATAATAGTAAACAACAAGAGTACAAAGTATGCTTAATATTCACGTAATAGTAAAGGATACAGGCACTTATTAACCACCTGGGATATTAATAAGTAAATCTACTCCTGTGTTCTACTTTACTTTGCCGCCTCTAACCACATCTAACCACCTCAATCTTTGATTCTTGTTGATTCTTCTTTAGTCTGGTTTAAACAAGTTTAATTACTTATTTATTATTCACATATAGTTCATTTTTTACTACTTTTTGATATTTTTTCTTTAATAAAGGTTTCTCTTTCTCATTTTATTCTTGTTATTGTTTATCTTACTTATCCTTGTCTTACTCACATCTTTCTGCCTGATGACGAGATAGTCGAAATACAATACATAGTAAGATCTCTTTTCTGTGCATTTATTCTATGAATTTAGTTTATATGTATAAATGTATATATATATATAATATATATATTATGGATATATATATACAATCATATATTAAAACTATTTAGTCAGGCAGTTTGTTCTTCAACTGCGAGTACTTCGCCTTTCTTCCCGATGACGACTGATTTTCAAAATATGAAGTGAGTTCTGTAGGATTCTGTGAAAATTTTCTAGTAACAAAGTGATTATATTAATTTTATTGAAATTACATTGAAAATGATCGCAGCTTCTCCTTAACCACCGTTTTAACCCTGGCTATTTTCCTTATTGTAGTAGTAAACTATAAATCAGGTTTGAAAATGATAATTTCAAGTAATTAGGTCAAGTGAACGAAAGAATTTTCATTAAATGTCTATTAATGTATATTCACCGTACCAAATAACTAATAAACAAGTTTAAACAATCGTATGTATCCTCAGGTTTACAATTAAAATAAATAAACTAAACTAAGAAAGTTATAATTATTTATTAATTTCAGTTTGTAAATATATAACCCCTTCAAGTTTTGGTTTTTTGAAAAAGCCGACGGTTGAAAGATCTTAGTCTTGTTTTCCCATTTTCTTATTGTGGTTTGATCATTGATTTTATTATTTATTTAATCTTTTATTTTAACCACATATAAAAGGGAAACAAATAAACTTTCAACACAACAAGGAATTGAAACCCGAACTGAGTCAGTTAGATTTTTGACTCTGACGATGACAGCTTGTTAAGGTTAAAAAAACTTAGGTTTTTTCCCTTTTCATATTGTGGTTCGATCATTGATTGTTTTTTCAGTGTTTCTGTGAAATCTTGGTGTAAAATATTGTGAAATAATAATATATATATATATATTATATATATATATATATATATATATATATTTAAAATTTAGAAAAAACAAGAAAGATCAAACTATTATATTTAAAGTGTATCAGAAAATTGGAATATTTAGAAAAACTACATTCATAAACGTTATTTTAAATTATAAAAAATTTATAATTGTTAAGGAAATAAACTAAGGTTAAAATTTTTTAAAAATTCATTTGTATTGAAAAAAACCAATTTAAAACCGTTTGGAAATTGAAGTAAAAAAAGAGAAAGGGGAAAAAAATTTTCAAGCAACTTTTTTTTTTATTTGCATCAGTTAAATGGAGCATTCAATTTGAATTCAGTTCTGGTAGAATGGTTTAAATTGAATAAGAAGAAAAGAACCGCTCAGTAGAGCTGTATTATTTATTGTATGGTCTATCACAGTACAATAAATTTGAACGTGACGCATCTGTTAAATTTTATCTCTGTTGAGGTATTTCAAAAGAACTATCCGTGCTGAAATAATATTTCCAATTTGTAATTAAACATCTAAATCTAAATAGAATTGCTTCGTGGACTATATTAATAAATGAAATGACTCTACTGTTTTCAGACATTTGATACGTGACTTTCAAAACAGTGACGAATCATAGTTGTCATCTTGTTTATTCCTGGTACTTATAATAATTTGTTGATTTATTTATACATAAAACAAGTAGTAGTCAATACTCTAAAGGGAAAATAATATTTCTTCTTAAATATAGAAACACATAAGTCAGTAATAATTCTACAAATAATTAAGTAATATATGTGCATATTTATATTATTGCGTAAATATATATATATATATATATATATTTATAAAGGATAGTGTCAACATCCTTTAATAATCAACAGGGACTGTGAAACCTCTACCCCCGTTGGCATGAAGATGAAGGCCGCTTTTCGCAGCAAACAACCGAGATTATCATTTAAAAATCTAGCAATATCCGTAACAGAAAATAGTAAACAACAACACCCAACCACCACAAAAACCAAAAATAGAAAGGGAACAGGAGTTCACTGTAAAGTGAGGCTAATGTTTTCTGCCAAACATCATTTAACACAGAGGGACTGTGAAACCTGTATAACTATTGGCAGAATGACTGAGGCTTCGCTGAGCAGCGGGTAACTGGGACCTTACACATGGACCTGTAAACTTCACTCCTATTGGTCAACATTGTAACGAATCATATATATATATATATATATATATTGGTATAAATAGGCAGCAGATCCTCTTTTAAACAGGTATCATTAAAATTAACCGCAGTCTCGGCATTTACGATCTTAAGACTGAGAGATTCGATCCTACGAACTAACCTCCTGCTAACCTTAATATATTTATTCTCTATTAGTCCAGTTATACCTTTGACCTTTCAACTCTTTTATTCTAAACGCTTGTTTCTTGTTCATTATTGACCTTTGACCTTCTCTTTATATTAACCTGTACTATACTTTTAATCTATTTAAGCAATGACTAAGCAGAGTCATCGATTTTAATTTAACATGTCACTTGGCCAATTCCTTTTCCATTGAACCTGTTAGCAGGAAGTTAGTTTGAGGATCGAATCTCTCAGTCTTAAGATCGTGAATGCCGAGACTGCGGTTAATTTTAATTAATAATATAATAAAATAAATAATATAAATTATATAAATATATAATATATAAAAACAATGAGTTAAAAATAAAATGAGTAACACACAAAGTAAAGAAACACACTTACCAATTGAAATTTTTTGGCAATCCGTCTTCAGGAGAAAAGAGAAAGGGATACTAATCACGTTGTAGGAGCAGCGGCAAATAACCCAGTTAGTATTATGTATTGCGTCAGTTTGAATCGTCTTTCCGATCCTATAGTAAATTTATGTAAACACAAATATGTAAAATATTATATGTTATATATTTGTAACAAATAATGCACAACATACAGAATACGTGAAACAAAATGAACGTCTCGATGACAGTTATGTTATCAAGCAAATGACTAAGAACTTTCAACCAAAACAAGTGGTCTTCATCAGAGTCCGACAGATATTATACACAGATATATAGAGTGTGGCATAAGTAACGCCCTCAACATTAATTGTTAGTTCACGTGTTTATTATGAAATGCTGTTTATTTATTCATATATATATCGTTGTGAGTTTTTTTTATGAGTCTTTTTATCTGTTTTTTCTTTCCTGTGTGAACTATATATATAAATATATGATGTAATTTTTTTGAGGGTTGAGGTCTAATGATTTTCAACTAGTCCTTTTGCCGACGTTTCGACATATATTTATGTCATCTTCAGGGCTACAACATGATTGATTTACAATTAGCACTACTATTACAACTATAATCAGTTATTTCGACTATGGATTTTTTTTTATTTTGACATAAGGATATTGATATAATTATTCTATTGCTTTTACAATTATTTCATAAGTATAGAGATCACTATTTTATTACCTGGGAAAGCTGTTTATGTTACAGCATACCTAAATTTACTATTGTTTCATGATTAACACATGATGGCTACTATTTGTTTTTTTGGAGGTTTCTTTACGGTTATGTTCTCTTTTGCTTATTCAGTACCCAGTATTTTTTTTTATTTTTTTATTATTATTTATTTATTTTTTATAATGATTATTTTTTTGTCCTTTTTTTTCTCCTTCATGAAGGAAGGATTATATATAGATAACACTTAAAATAAACTGCGACATATAGACTGAAACATAACAAAGACCCACCCACTTTTCAATATTTCGACCGTAATGTCAGTTGTCCTCAAGAGAAGAAGTGAATTCACGGAGGGAAGACAGTCAACTATATATATATATATATATATCAATGATCAAACCACAATAAGAAATGGGAAAACAATACTAAGATATATATATATATAATTTATATATATATTATATAAAATATTAACCTCTTAATTTTAATCATTTTAAGTATGTTTAACCTTTGAAAAATTGTTATTAAGTTAATTTAATCTGTTTATACCATATACCTACGAGATTTCGGTGAAACGAAAGCTTGTAAGTAGAAAAATATATTATAGAGTAAGCTACAAAATTATTTCTTTGATGTCTCTGGGACAACTCCTTCACGAAATCACTCCCTACCAAAGAAAACTAGTTAGAAAACTAGAAAACACCAGCAAAAAGCTCATGAATGCGGAAGCTGCCGTCTACTTTAATAGAATATGTTTACAAGAGAATCTGCTTCCAATATACACTAATATATAATATATATATATACGGTTTCCGGCGTGCTTGGTCGCCCATTCTCTCTTTTCTCCTGAAGACGGATCATCCGAAAATTTGAGTTTGTAAGTGTGTCTCTTTCTCTGTGTGTTGCTTTTCTTCGTTTGTGAACTGATTTGCGTCCAGTTTGGATCGTATTTTCGAATTTGAAGTGGATATATATTATATATATATATGTGTGTGTGTGTGTGTGTGTTAGCTTGAGTTAGCTTCAGCTACTCAAAGGGACTACTTCTACCCGATGATGACGAATGTCGAAATATCGTTGTGAGTCTTTTTTGTATTTCTTTTTATTTATTTTTTTCTTTCCTGTGTGAACTATATATATATATATAATTAAAGTTTCAGCTATAAAACACAAAAGTAAGACCCATTCTCAGGAAGCACTATTATTTCGGATACAAGCCGTCTTTAAGAGGTGATTAGAAGAAACACAAGTGTAGATACGTGAAAGGGTTCACCAACCGAGACAAAGTCAGAAAACTTAATATAATGGGAAAAAACTTGAAGAACAAGTTTCCAGGCAAAAGAGATTTGATGAAAAAAAGAGAAAGAGTTATAGAATTTCATAAAACTTCTCCTGTGTTAAGGCTTGATATTTAAGATTTCCCATTATTAGGAAAAAAAAAACTGATTGAATAACTACTAATTTGGTAATTTTAAGGGATTAATTTAAAATTAGAACATTTTTAATTAGACATTAAAACATTAAATTAGTATTTTTGACATTATATGTTAAAATATTGAAATTTTAAAAATATCGTGAGTAGTCTTATCATATAGGTATCATATATAGAATCATTAGTGTTATATATATTAATATAATATATATTATCATATTAGTATCATAGGTATCATATCATATTAGTATCATATAGGTTGAAATAGTTTGATTGTAAAAATTAAACGTTAATTTTGAATAATCGTTAATTATTTTAACTTAACACTAATATATAATACTGGGATAAATGGATAAAACTAAGTCTCTACGCACAAAAAAGAAGCCGTTTTATTCTATGCGTTCGAACACTTATTAATCAGGTAAACTTCTACAATACAAATTACAAATTAAATGTTAGAAAAATAACAGGAATAGTATAAAATAAAATGAAAACAGAATAATATAGCCAATGTAAGGAGTAGAGAACGGAACAATCTAAAGATCACTGAAGTGCTAGGTCATGTGGATAGAGCGGGGAGGGGTAGTTAAAAGATAACGTGGCATTTGGTTCAATATTTTGGTATTTCGGTTAAATATTATTTAAACATCGATATAAATAATATTTATAGTTCTAACATGGTGCAATCAGTTATTATGCAGTATTTACTCATTGTAAGATAACAAGCTAATGAAATAGTTTCCACATATAATATTATATTATTATTATATATATATATGATCAAACCACAATAAGAAATGGGAAAACAAGACTAAGATCTTTCAACCGTAACAAGCGGTCTTCGTCAGAGTCAAAAACCCAGAAGATCTTAGTCTTGTTTTCCCATTTCTTATTGTGGTTTGATCATTGATTGTTATTTCACGTGTTTATGTGAAAGCTTTTTATCGATATATATATATATATATAAAGATTTCACATAAACACGTGAAATAACAATCAATGACCAAACCACAATCAGAAATGGGAAAACAAGACTAAGATCTTTCAACCGTAACAAGCGGTCTTCCTCAGAGTCAAAAACCCAACCCAGATCATATATATGTATTTATCATAATCATAACAGATGCTATCATTTTTTACCATCTTCATTGATGCATGCATCAATTAGAGATGTTAAAGGTTGTGCAATCATTGATCATAATCATAGCAAATGCTCAAATTGTTCACCATTTGCTTTGACATGCATATATATTTATATTCGTAAATTTTGGTAGCAATCCTTCCTTGACACACACATTATTGAAAATTACACCAAATTTAGCTGATACCTGTTTCTTAACAAGTTTCTCAATTTTTCTAAATAACACTCTCATTATTTCGTCTAACGTTAAACGAAATAACCAGAGTGTTATTTAGAAAAATTGAGAAACTTGTTAAGAAACAGGTATCAGCTAAATTTGGTGTCATTTTCAATAATATATTTATATATAAACAAATCTAAAGTTTATCGGGGCTTGGTCAGTTCTTCAGCTTCAAATTAAACTCTCATTACCAACGTTTCGGTCATTATTTAAAAACATTTCATTGGCAGAATATAATGTTAATTATTCTATATAATATAAATATTGAAACAGAAAAACTAAGTATTTCATTAAAGATTTTTTTACAAGAAAAATATAGTCTGTGGATTTAATAACAACTGTCTAGTTTGAATAAACACGTGACTGAGTTGGGTTTTTGACTTTGACGAAGACTGCATGTTATGTTTGAAAGAACTTAATCTTTTTTTTTCCTATTTCATATTGTAGTTTGATTATTGATTGTTATTTCACGTGTTTACGTGAAATCTTGAATATATATATATATATATATTTATATTTATATTTATATAGGGAAAAAAAATAATAAGATCTTTCAACCGTAACAAGCGACCTTCGTCAGGCTCAAAAACCCAACTGACTAAGTTCTAAATATTTTCTTTCCCTTTCATATTGTGATTTGATCATTGATTGTTTTTTTCACGGTTTATGTGAAATCTTTATATAAATATATATAATATAATATAATAAAATAAAAGTCCGCTGGATTTTTGTTTTAATTGGTATATAAATATTATATAAATATATATATAATATAAAATATATATTATAAATAAAAAATAAAAAACGAAGGAAACACACAGAAAGACACAGACATAACTCACATCGATATTTCGACAATCGTCGTCATCAGGAGGTGCGAAGAGCGAAGAGTCCCGCAGGAAGACAGGGCGGTACTGAACTCGGAAACCGCAGCCAACCCCACCATTTACCACAGTTGTGTGTGTGGTAAGTGTGGTAAGTGGTGGGGTACTGGCTGCGGTTTCCGAGTTCAGTACCGCCCTGTCTTCCTGCGGGACTCTTCGCTCTTCGCACCTCCTGATGACGACGATTGTCGAAATATCGATGTGAGTTATGTCTGTTCTTTCTGTGTGTTTCCTTCGTTTTTTATTTTATTGTAAAAAAGTCCGCTGGACCGTTTCTTTTAATTGTATATATATATATTATATATATATATATACTTTTTTCGTTGGAAATACGATCCAAAACGGACAAATAAGTTCAATATAAACAAAGAAACATAGAGAAATCAGAAGAAACACACTTACAGTCTCTAATTTTCGGTTTGAACCGTCTTCAGGAGAGATAAGAGAGGGAAACCAAGCGCACTGGATCAAGACGGTTGGTCTCCAAACCGTCTCTGAACCATGCGCTTGGTTTCCCTCTCTTATCTCTCCTGAAGACGGTTCAAACCGAAAATTGAGACTGTAATGTGTTCTTCTGATTTCTCTATGTTTCTTTGTTTATATTGAACTATATATATATATATATATATATATATATATATATATTATATATATATATATATCAATCAATGTGAAATCTTTTTAAATTTATATATATGAAAAAAAAAAGACTACGATATTTCAACCCTAACAAGTAGTATTTGTCAGAGTCAAAAACTCAACTGACTAAGTTCTTGGCCTTTTTTTTTTCATTTCAAATTGCGGTTTGATTATTGGTTGTTATTTCAAGTATTTATTATGAAATATTGTGATATATATATATATATATGTTAAGAAATATTATTTCCCCGGCAAAGTCATGGATTTGGAA
>JAPFBL010001136.1:0-33337 GCA_026182355.1 Hermatobates lingyangjiaoensis | reverse complement strand
TAAGTTAGCTCAGTGGTTAACATACTCACCTCTGATCTGGTAAGTCCAGAGGTTCGATACCCACCAGGTCTCGATTTATTCACACGGGAGATGAATAAATCTGAGTACGTCGTCCCTCGGAGAGGACGTTAAGCCGTCGGCCCCAAGCCTGTACGATTTCAGGTACTCGTTAAAGATCCAAATTCTAAATACACTTGAGTTAGGCAAAATTTGGGACTCCGAAAGTAGAATTACCAATCAAACAAAAAGTCTGTAAAGAGCTGATGTTTTTAACCCGCTAGGGGATCTAAGATATGCATATAAAAAAAAGATATACAGATATGTTCAATTAAAGTGTAACCTGAAAATGACCTATGTGCAGGTCGAAAGCTTGTTAATTTAGTAATAGTAATTAAGAAAGTTTTATATATGGAATTTAAAATGAAGTTATAGTGATTAAAAATACATTTATTTAAGTATTCCAGTTTGGTGTAATCGAACCCCCGCCTTTGGATTAGTGCGAAATGATCAGTTATAGTACATTGTGAATGTCTTGGCTCATTTATTACGTACATTACAGCCAACCCAGCGTAAGCTAATACGCAAATTAGAGACTCCCAGCAAGAGCAATGCAGAAGCTGCTGCAAAATTTACTACGATTTGTTTAAAAGTTTAAAAATATAAACAACGCGTTTCGAACACCTAGTGTTCTTATTCAGAGGACATAAACAAGGATGAGTGTCACTCCATACCCCCAACCACTTCCATCCTATTTCTAGTCAGTTGTATCGCAGATACTCATCCTTGGTTTTATGCCTGAAGAAGAACACCATGTGTTCGAATCACGTTGTTTATATTATTAAACTTTTATATCTGGAGACTATCTCATAAACTATTTTACCCTACAATGAGTAAATACCAGATAATAACTCATTTCACTACCTTAGAGGATTAATAGTTTTGTTGTGAAGGAACTGTTTTTTTGTTCTTCAGAATTATTTCTTCTCTTTTGTTGTTAGTCATAAATTGTTCATAAATAAACAAAATTGGCTATTACTTTATGGATAAAAGTCATTGGGTATCTATAATTTCATAGGGTTTAAAGTCTCACAATACCACATTTGGGTATATTCTAAATTTAACTGTACTCAAAATAGTAATAGTTTATTTAGTTATTATAAAAAAAAAGTAATCTAATGACATTCGAGCTACTGTAGTAACGATTTCAAAAGAATCTAAACATCTATCATTATATGTTAATTAAGATTGTGAGCTTATAATTCTTTCGACTGAACTGTTATTATTATCCCTTTAAAGGAAATGCTCGATATTTCAAATTTTGGAAACATTTTATCAGAAAGTAATTATGTCGGCGTTTAGATATTACATTGTAGGAGTTGTCGGTCGCCTTATGACTGTGACACCTCAGTATGCCAGAAATGTGCTATTGAAACGGCTTGGAATCTCCTGTACCATTCCAATCATCCATCCACCATCATAGCATTTGAATAACTTGCATAAATCCAATACACATGAGTGTCATCAATGAACACATAAAATATATTATGTTTTGCTGTTAGTGATGTTGAGTTCAGATCAAAGATGGTCAACCTGTGGCGCACTGTGTGATTTACAGCAGAGTTGTCCAAACTTTATGAGGACGAGGGCCGCATTCGGCAAGGAAATTAGATCGCGGGCCGCAGTACCAGATGTAAAGTAAAACACGTACATGTAAATGAATCTTTATATTAATCATAAAAACATATTATTATCATAAAAAAAATTATTGACAAGTATGGATAAGAATCAACCTTTAAATATATTCGTTAAAAATATTTAAAGAAGTACGTAAAACGGTACAGTTTACTTAAAATTCAGTGGGATGGGTGTGCGTGCATTTTGGAAGCCAGCTCCTTTGTGTCAATGTCAACTGAGGTTAAGGCTAAACCAAGGCAGGCTTCGAGAGATGTTTGATCAAGTAGATTCCTCTCTTTGGATTTAATCGACTTCATTACGGAAAATGCTGCTTCACAAAGTAAAAAACAACTTTTTTCGAACATAACTCAAATGCGGCCCGCGGGCTAGACTTTGGACAACCCTGATTTAGCGTGGCGCATTCCTTCCTTGAGATAAAGATGAATTAAGTTTAAAGTACTGCTTATTTTTCAGTTATTTCCATATTTTCTTAAGTGCAGTTATATCATATTCAGTTATATCCTTTTAAGCAACGTTGTTTTCTATTCATTAATCTTATTCCAGCTTAAATATACTTGATTAATCAGAAGAAATGTAATTTTAAATTAAATTTAATGTAGTTTTCATTAAATCATTAAATGTAGTTTTCCATTTAATGAAAACGCTCGTTACCCTGTGAAAATTTTCCCACAGATTTACATGTCGTTTTGGAATGACATATAGATGTGTATAATCATTTTCAGTCATGAAACGTATTAAAATTAAAAATAGATCGTAACTGACAGATTCCAATTTGAAGAATACACTGCTCCTATCAGTTACAAATTTAACTCCGAGGATTTAAAATCAATAGAACCTTAAAAGTCTCATTAGGTGCGTACAGGTGATCAGCTTTATCAAGTATTAAATTATAAAGCTTTAGCAATCATCTATAAAACAATGTCATATATATATATATATATAGTTCAATATAGACAAAGAAACATAGAGAAATCAAAAGAACACACTTACAGTCTCTAATTTTCGGTTTGAACCGTCTTCAGGAGAGATAACAGAGGGAAACCAAGCGCACTGGTTCAGAGACGGTTGGAGACCCAACGTATTTCCAACGAAAAAATACATTTGTCGTTTAAACCTAGTTGCATATTATTAATTATTCAGAATACCAAAAAACCACATTTTCAAAAACGCAAAAACCACAACAGCAGTAATACACAGCAAATTCAACCTGAAAAAAGAGTCAAAGATTAAAAGAAATTCAAGGAAAAGACAAAATTTTACAAACATATTACCTTGATTTAGAAGAAACCTATTTACTGGTCATGCTTAAATCTGGCTACATCATAACGTTTGTTTTCTGTTGGATGGTGTTCGATGATGTATTTATCTTGCTTTACTTATGTCGTTTAATAAATTGTTTTTTAGCTTGAAAGCCAAACAATTTTGGCGAAAGTCGGTGATCATCAGGGTTGTATGTTTTATGACCAAAATCCTCAATAACCCCTTATGTGATTTTGAAATATCAGTGGTCGAGAAACTATATTAATATATTATATATATATTATTAGTAGAGGTTGGAACCGTTTGAATAGCACATTTCTGGCATTCTGAGGTGTTGTAGTCATGACGAGACCGACAACTCCCATTTTGTAATATCTAAATGGTCACATAATTACTTTTTGATAAAATGTTTCCAAATTTTGAAATATCTATCATTCCTTTGAAAGGGATAAATAATAACAGTTCAGTAGAAAGAATTGTACGCTCACAATCTTAATTAACATATTATGATAGATGTTATAGCAATATATGCTATTCTATACATAAAGTAAGAGCAATTTTTTTTTGTATGAACAATTTATGACTAACAACAAACATTTATGGCGCATCTGAAACTCTATATTAAAAATTTGATGGATTTATTTAAATTTAGCTACTCATGGTGTAGGCCATTCTAAATTATTATGTACCTACTTCTTATTTATTTATCGACAAATGTATCAGTTCCTCACTCTCTCTCTCTCTACTGGTTATTATTTTGAGTGATTTTATTCTACTCTTACATCTCTGAACAGTTGAACTTATGTAGACGTTCCAGTCACACGGTCTGTGAGCCTTGTGGTGCTTGTCTTCTAGAAGAGGAAAGCTTGGAGCGTATTCTTCTTGAATGCTCCCACGTACGTGAAAAAAAAAACTGGGAGAAGAAGCAACTTTCACAATAAGTAGTTTTAACCCTTAGCTGCAAATCTTTACCGGGAACATCGAACCATTGAAGCGGAAAGAGCTTTATAAGCTCGTATGAAGAAGTAAGTTATTTATTTATGAGCTCTTTTATTAAAAGCATTTCCAACTTGTTTGTGTTAGTGAGACGAATGACGGAGGAAGCAGGAGTTGTGGTGACTTGCAAGGTGCGAGTCTTCACCGATGTGAGTCGCACTGTCGAGTACGCCAAGGCGCTGGAGGCAGCCGGCTGCAAGTTGCTCACAGTTCATGGCAGGACTCGCGAACAGAAAGGCCCCCTCACTGGCATCGCGAGCTGGAGTCACATTCGAGCTGTCAGGTCAAACTCTCCTCACATTATGCCTAAGATATTTCTTTTAATATCCTATACTTTACTTAAGTATTCATGTTTTAATAATATCTGTATTATCTTATTATAAAAGTTCAAATTACACAAAAAAAACGACACAGAAAAAAAAGATAAAAAGTACACTTACTAAATTCAATATTTCGAACTGTTGCTCGTCATCAGAAGAAGACTTGAAAAGAGGACGAAGTGAGAAAGATCTGCCAACGTCAAAGGACGGAGTGCGAGTGAAATCACATCTTATTATACGTCGACAATACCATAATTGTAATATAATTGGTATAATAATATATGATCAAATCACAATAAGAAATGGGAAAACAAGGCTAAGATCTTTCAACCGTAACAAGCGGTCTTCGTCAGAGTCAAAAACCCGTGATTGTTATTTGTTATTTCACGAGTTTATGTGAAATCTTTTTATGTATAATAATATATACCATAATTCACTTAAAAAACGGAAGTACGGTCCAAACTGGACACAATGTGAGTTCAAAATCGAAGAAGAGTAACACACAGAGTAAAGTAGCACACAAACTCAAATTTTCGAACAATCCGTCTTCAGGAGAAAAGAGAAAGGGATACCGAGTACGTTGTAGACGCAACGGCACTGGGTTACTTGCCGTTGTATCTATAACGTACTCGGTATCCCTTCCTCTTCTCTCCTGAAGACTGATTTATCGGAAAATTTGATTTTGTGTACTACTTTACTCTTCTTCGATTTTGAACTTGTAATACATACCATGGTATATAGCAACAATGACATATACCATAATAAATACCAACACTCTAATAATTGTAATAATTGATTATCTCTTACAATATACTTAAAGATTTCATGTATTTTCTTAAATACCAAAGATTGTCAGTATTATTCGTGATGGGAATGACATATGAATAATCTTTGACATATGCAATAAAGTACCTTCAGATACTTTGATATATCGTTTAGTACTAAAGTCACTCAATAATTATCGCGATATGAATACCAATATGGTCTTAAATAGATGCACTTAAAGATATTATACTTCTCTTTAATACTAAAGTCTCTTAGAATATTCTTGAAATGAGTGCCAATATGAGATACTAAAAGATGCACTTAAAGATATTATACTTCTCTTTAATACTAAGGTCTCTCAGAACATTCTTGATATGAGTGCCAATATGAGATACTAAAAGATACTTTCAGATTTTCTTCAATGCCAAAGTCATTCTGTAATTATTCATGAACTGAATACCAATATAGTATTAAATAGAGATACTTAAAGATATTGTATTGTGATAAATACTAAAGTCACTTTATTAATGGTCTGAATGAATACTATCGGTTTTTCTTATTAACTCCTATAGGGTTCAGAGAATAACAAAATAATTAGAAAAGCCTAATGCACCCATTTCTGAGGTTATTCTCTTTTTTCAGGGCTCTAAAATATATCCTGTTTTTTTCCACTATCCCAGGAAACCTAGGCAATATTTTTTTTTCTATCGTATAAAAAACAAACAGTATGGCTTGTATCGCTCTCACAAGGTTTGAGATTGAATTATAAGTCAAAATTTTTACATTTTATTGAAAAAAAAAATATTTCCTGTTGTTTTAAAATTCTGAATATATTTTTCGTTTGTTGCATTTGTAACCTCAAAGATAATGTCGAACTTTCAAAACTCTATGGTTATCAGTTTAGGAGAAATAAATGTTTTCTAAAAAACGGTTTTTGGCAAAAAAAAAGTGACTTTCCCATCATGCATAATTCTTCCCAAACAATAGGGATCTTCGTCTTTATGGGGTCCATTTTTGTGTAAAATATCAACTTGATCCATCAAAGATTCTGGACCGTAGCGTGGTAACAAGCAATGCTAACACACTCACCCACCCACACACACACAGACATCATCGAAAAAACTTCATAAAACGACTTCTGGGACCTCAAAAGATGTAATTCCGTCAAAATCTCGAGATCGAAGTTTTTCACGGTCACTATACTTTACTTATAGTAAAGTAAAAAGAGATATATTTCAAAAGTATTTTTCAAACGTGAAGAAAAAATATTTTGAAAACAGTTTTTTTAATTAATAGCATGTCTCACGCCATTTATATAGTTAAGAAAACATGCAACGAAAGATATAATTATGATATTTATTTAACTCTTGTTTAAAACTACTTAAGAATACAGAATTGTTGCATGGAAAACTATAATATATAGTATAGCCTCTATGGTTAATTTAAACAAAATAATTCATATTGGAATTTGACCAAAAAAAAATATGTAATGGTTTCGCCTTTATTATGAAATAAGAAGGGAAAACCTAAGCATATTGTAAAATACGATTTAATTATGTATTTAAACGTAATAACTCCATATGCGAACTATATCCAAAATGTTGTAATAATACAATTATAAAAAAAACTAATTATGAAAATTATGGTCATTGGAAGATTTTTTAAATGACCATAATTTTCATAATTAGTACTTTTTATAATTGTATTATAATAACATTTTGGATATAGTTCGCATATGGAGTTATTGTGAATTCGATTTGGATAATTGAAACTATCCAAACAAAATAAGTTTGTTATTTAAACAACGCGTTTCAAACACTTCATGTTCATCATCAGGTAAACTTCTATAATACATTGAAAGTATCCACAGAAAAGAAGTGTTTTATTCAAAATACGCATATTAAATAAAAAACTTGTTTTATACGAAAGTTTAATACCACACAATGACGGACTGCATCACTAATGAGTTAATGAGGATAGAATACGATGCGTTATCAAGTAGGTATGGAACAGTTTGCGTAGTTAATTATATCTCGCTATATTGTAGTTATCATTTGAGTGAATTTCTCACTACATCATTATTTTTGAAATGTTGGTTCTTAATTATTTTCAAATATAAATAATTTATACTTTTATACTAAATATTATAATAGTATT
The DNA here is from genome assembly GCA_026182355.1 of Hermatobates lingyangjiaoensis. Lineage (NCBI taxonomy): Eukaryota > Metazoa > Arthropoda > Insecta > Hemiptera > Hermatobatidae > Hermatobates > Hermatobates lingyangjiaoensis. The sequence goes on along the minus strand of JAPFBL010001136.1, from coordinate 26,144 downwards.
ATAATAATACTAAATATTATTAACGTTAATATTTAACGTTACTGTTAACTGTTAACGTTTTATTTAACGTTAAATAATTTATAACTATATATATATATATATTACTGTACTATATAGTAATAGTACTATTACTATAGTATACTATTAATAGGACTATATATATATATATATATATACGAGTTCGAGATTAACAAAGAGCAACACACAAAGTAGGGAAACACACTTTCAGACTCAAATTTTCGGGTAATCCGTCTTCAGGAGAAAAGAGAATGGGAGACCAAGCACGTTGTAGGCGCAACGGCAAGTAACCCTCTTCTCTTTTCTCTTTTCTCCTGAAGACGGATTACCCGAAAATTTGAGTCTGTAAGTGTGTTTCCCTACTTTGTGTGTTGCTCTTTGTTAATCTCGAACTCGTATTGTGTCCAGTTTGGATCGTATTTCGTTTTATCAGTGAATATATATATATATATATACACTTTTTCGTTGAAAAATATGATCCGAAACGGACAAATATAATTTCTCCAACCGTCTCTGAATCAGAGCGCTTGGTTTCCCTCTTTTACCTCTTCTGAAGACGGTTCAAACCGAAAATTAAATTATACAGATTATTTTTGCACAATATCGATATACGATATTGATACGATCGTAGCACCATGTGGGTCAGTTGGTGACCCCCGGGTCAGTGGTTTCGCCATTCCTGGTGTTGGCTTTCATTAAAACAGATAGTCTGTAGATACAAACCAATTTTGACGACAAGACACTATCTTCGATTAGATCCCAAAAGAGGCTCTTGGATAAAAATTGAAATTCTTGGAGTGGCTTATACATTAGTTTGAAGACAGAATGTAATATGTTCTTTAAAGTCAGCTGTTTGTTTACAGGGAGAATGTCAAGATCCCTGTATTGGCCAACGGTAATATCCAATACTTTTGCGACATTGGGCGCTGTTTAGACTTCACTGGGTGTCAAGGAGTCATGTCTGCCGAAGGCAATCTCCACAATCCAGCGCTTTTCGAAGACATCGCCACGCCTTGCTGGCAGCTCGCCTTGGAGTACCTAGCACTGGCTGCCCAGTACCCGTGCCCGGCTTCCTTCACCAGAGGACACATGTTCAAACTCCTTCACCCACTGTGAGCCGCATTCTCTTTTAATTCAATATACCTTTTAACATATTCCTATTGATCAGTACAAAACAAACTTAACCCTAGAGTTATAAATATATATATAATATCACAATATATAAATATATGATCAAACCACAATAAGAAATGGGAAAACAAGACTAAGATCTTTCAACCGTAACAAGCAGTCTTCGTCAGAGTCAAAAACCCAACTGAGTCAAAAACCTCAGTTGGGTTTTTGACTCTGACGAAGACCGCTTGTTACGGTTGAAAGATGTTAGTCTTGTTTTCCCATTTCTTATTGTGGTTTGATCATTGATTGTTGTTTCACGTGTTTATGTGAAATTTTTTTATAAATAAATATATATAAATATCACAATATATAAATATATATATTTATATAAATAAATATATATAAATATCACAATATATAAATGATACAAAATGTTTTTTTTTATTACTTCTTTTTTATGTTTATTCTATATTATGTACACTGTTAGGTCTTTAATGTTGTTTAGATACACGTTTTCTTAATTTTTTAGGTATTTTTCTTTGGGTAAAACGGATTAAAATACTTACCATTGTTTCTTATGGGAAAAAATGTTTCTGTTCTCGAACAAATCGGTTTTCGACCAACAAACTCGAACGAATTATGTTAGACAACCGAGGTACCACTGTATTAAGAATACAATAATTTATAAAATGAGGGCAAACAAAAATAATTACAAAACTACGATATACAAAAACAGATGGTATATAAAATGATTAAATTAAATTGATTCATCATTATCGTGAGACTCATTCATCATTTTATATTCTGATGGGAAAACAGTTTCTGAACAAAATGATTTAACCTGAATGTGAAAAAGAAGTCGTTAGAGCTTACATTAAATGGATTTGTTGGTTGTTCTTTTCGATTACCTTTATAAAGTAATCAATTTAGTTTAAACTCTTTTAAAACTTTTATTTTCACATGTAAATCTTTTTATCGGAATCTAAAGTGATTTATATTTTTTTTTTATAAACATAGAAATGTTGAGAAATTTTGCATTATATGGATAGATATAAAGGTTTTTCTGAAATCCATTTAAGATTGTTCAAGTTTGAAAAACAACAGAACAAGAGATAGAGGTAAATAAAAGGTAGTGTTTAGTTGTGTGTGTGTGTGTGTGTGTGTCATTAATCATACGGCTTCAGCTTCCCTTTCCTCTTTTAACAGCGCTCTTTCCTTCTCGCACATAATAAAACAAAATGGATCACCTTTATTTATGTCTTAATCCGCCTTCATACTTCGTGTATCTAACACTCTTATTATTTTTAAAAACAATCCGGTTCTGGTTTATAACATTTGAAATAAAACAACGCAACATCTTAGAACAAAAATACTTTTATTAGTATCTTTTTCTTGAAATGAGTAAATACACAGCTTGCGAATTGTTTTTTTTTTTTGAAAACCATTTATTATTGATTATATAGGTATTATTAATACAAATTAATTCAGAATTAAGAAAGTTTCAAGAAATAGATCTATAAGACTTTCTTGAAGCCTGAATATTTCTAATGTTTTGGTTAAAGTAATGGAAAAGGTAATTTATTTTAAAATGGATGGCTGTAATGAACCGATAATTGTTTGTTGAAGAGTAACGTAATGGCTGTTAACCCATTATTAATTGGCACCCACTGTTTGTGTTTAATTATTCCGCTACACTAGGTTCTAAAAGTGTAGTAGAATATGGATCGAACATGAATAATGCATTACATTTTCTAGCTTCACCCTTATTTAGAGAGTGAGAGAGAAAAAGAGAGGGGAGATACAGAGAGAGGAGAGAGGGAGAGAGAGAGAGGAAAGAGTGAGAGAGAGAGGAGAGAGAGTGATAGAGAGAGAGGAGAGAGTGAGAAAGAGGGAAGATACAGAGAGAGGAGAGAGGGAGAGAGAAGAAAGAGTGAGAGAGAGAGAGGGAGAGAGAGAGAGCGAGAGCGAGAGTTAGGTAATGAGAGGCCCTCAATATACTCAAGCAGGCCACTGAAATCTAATATACGAGTATAAATAGTTAAAACGAAAACGTTAAATATATATACACCCTTGCAGTCCCTAATTTTTGGTTTCATCGTCAACAGGAGAGAAGTGAGTGACACACCAATTATAAGTACAAAAAACACTACTTTGTTTTATTTATCTATCATTTTAATAAACAAGGAGAATAGAATAGAAGAGGTCAAGAACAATTTATGGAGATTATATATATATATAACCCAGAGTTGGGTTTTTGACTCTGACGAAGACCGGTTGTTACGGTTGAAAGATCTTAGTCTTGTTTTCCCATTTTCTTATTGTGGTTTGATCATTGATATATATATATATATATAGTTCACACTGGAAAGAGAAAAACAAATAAAGACACACACAAAAGACTCACAACGATATTTCGACAGTCGTCGTCATCGGGCAGAAGTAGTCCCTTTGAGGAACTGAAGCTAACTGTATATATATATATATATATATATATATATATATAGAGTTTTATATATATATATATATATATATATATAGAGTTTTATATATATAGTTAAATAACGCCCCAAATTTGGCTTGTATCTACTTCTTAGACAATTTCTCCAGTTTCCGGAATTCCTTCCTCGTCCCTTCATTAAAACTATAAAGTCTATCACCGATATTACTAGTCGACATGTTTCGAATGCACCACATTCATCATCAGGACAATAATGAGAGTAATAGTAGGAAAGCTAGTTATATATATAGAGATGGATTATTAATGGAATGTTTACAGGGCATCGCCCTGTATCACGGACCATTATGGGGATTAAGGTAGGGTGGTTGGGCTCACCTACTACCTGGCTAATCTGGGTGTTTCTGTTTGCAAATAGTTTTAAAATTCGACAAGAATTATTAACTTGGATATTTATATATATATAGTTATATATATATAGGTGTATTATGTAATAGGGATTCAGCCAATAACCTTGGTTCAAAAATCAAACTCTCGTTGCACACTCTCCGGTTTTATTTAAGGCATTTTTCATAGGCAGAATTAAGAATTTTCTTATTCAAAAAACATAATGGTCCAGCCATTGCCTTTATAAGCCTGCATATCTGTTTGTATTATTCTACCTGATGGTGACCAGTGTTTGGCTGAATGCTTGTTTATCTGCCCTCTCATCACAATGTCCATTGGTCAGCTATTTTGACGACTTCAGGCAGAAGGGAGAAAATTCGCAAGTAGGACCGAAGGAACCAGTAAAAATGTCGTGAACACTACAGGAGTTACGTTAGCATTTAAAAAATACGTAAGATGAAATATTTTTCTTGTTATTTTGTAGATTTTTTTTTCAAAAATTCTCATCAATCCAACTAACTAGCTAGTGTAGGTAAAGAAAAGAGAAACATTTGTTGTAATGGTTGCTTGACGCTTGATAAGAGTTGGGCGTACTCCTGTTGACCTGAGGATGATTAGAAGGTCGATGTTTGAAGTAGTTTAAATGTGGCTCGGAGTGCGGGTGACAGGTGTTGTTAATACCTTACAGAAGCTTTTTGAAATGTCTTTCAAAATTAGTTCATTTTCCACTGTCTCCAATGTCACCTTCAACATAACGACTCCTCTTTTCGGTTGCTCTCTTCCTTTTTAAAGCTTCACTTTATGCTATTTTCTCTACAAAATAGATTTTGTTTTGTAAGTCTTTTTGCTCTTGACAGTTCAATTCGCTTACACGTCAAAAATATTTGCAACGCACATTCTACCTTTAAGCCTCACATTGTCTCCACTCTATTCACTCTTATATACTAAAGTTGCCTCAAACTCTCTTTCTATATTTAGTCATTACATATCTATTGATATTTTCTCCCTCTGTTTATATTCATCCTTTCTTCAACAGTCATTCATTCGGCTTTCAGTCAGTACACATTGTGAACATTTTGTTTCACTTAGCAGTCTAACACTAGTATATGCAACAATATCCGCTAAAGGGGTGGCCAATCTATAGCGCTTGCGCCAAACTTGGCGCACTGTATGATTTCGTATGGCGCATTGCTTGCTTGAAATAAAGATGAATTAAGCTTAACTTACGACTTATTTTATAGTTATTTTCTATATTTTGTGAATATCCTTCTAAAAAAAGGTTATTTTCTTCTGATTAATCTCCTTCCAGGTTAGATATGTTTCATTAAACAAATGAGATGGAATTTTATGAATTTCCATTTTGTGAAAACAAATATTATCCTGTGAAAATTTCCCTGGGCTAACAAAATTTGCCAAGGATTTATATGTCGCTTCGGAACGATATATATATATATATATATACCCCCTGTCTTCCTGCGGGACTCTTCGCTCTTCGCACCTCCTGATGACGACGATTGTCGAAATATCGATGTGAGTTATGTCTGTGTCTTTCTGTGTGTTTCCTTCGTTTTTTATTTTATTGTATATATATATATATATATATATATATATATATATATATATATTCGTATATTTTGGGAGCAGGCCTTCATTGATACATGTTCTATTAAAACCTATGCCTATTTCAATTTTGACGCATTTTCGAATTAATGTTTCAAATTTCCTTACCTCTGGCTTCCATAAGTTTGGGACAAGATAAATCAGTTCTCCAAAGTTTTTATTCTTGTATATCATCGACATGTTTCGGTCTTCGTTGACCATTATCAAGAAAGTTATCGTAGTTTGACAATTTACTTAAAAAACAAATATAAATTTAAACTGAAAAAAAACTCAAACTATTCGCAAAGTCAACGTAAACATGACAGTTATCAACAGTTAGTGACAAGGTGAGGTTTCCCCAGGGTCTTTTCTTTACCTCTCATTGATTGGTTCGTCTTCTGATTGCCGTCAGTCAGATTAATTAATTAATTAATTAATTAATTCGAAAATGCGTCAAAATTGAAATAGGCATAGGTTTTAATAGAACATTATATATATATATATATAATATTTGTTTTCTTAACCCAATATTTATATGATGTAATTTTTTTTTTGAGGGTTGAGGTCCAATGATTTTAAACTAGTCCTTTTGCCGATGTTTCGACATATATTTATGTCATCTTCAGGGCTACAACATGATTGTTTTACAATTATAGTACAGTACAGTAATAGTAGTGCTAATTGTAAAACAATCATGTTGTAGCCCTGAAGATGACATAAATATATGTCGAAACGTCGGCAAAATGACTAGTTTAAAATCATTGGACCTCAACCCTCAAAAAAAAAATATATATATAAAAATCAAAATATTAAAACGGTCCAAACCGGACAGATATATAAATGAAAAAAGTCAACATATAGAAGAAGCGAGAAAACTTACTGGATCGATATTTCGAACTGAAGTTCATCGTCAGGGAGAGAGTAGAAGAGAAGAAGAAGAGGTACGTGCGTTCACTTGTACCGGCAGAGAGCGACTAACTTCCGCACGTACCTCCTCTTCTACTCTCTCCCTGACGACAACTTCAGTTCGAAATATCGATCCAGTAAGTTTTCTCGCTTCTTCTATATGTTGTCTTTTTTCATTTATATATATAGGGTCAAAATCAAACTCTCAATGTCGACGTTTCGGTTTTATTTAAAACCTTTTTCATAGGCAGAAGTCAGAATTTTTGAATTAGAAAAATTATGAAATTTACATTATATAAAATGAAGTAACAATAGATTGTTGGTTCACTAACTATCTATTGTTACTTCATTTTATATAATGTAAATTTCATCATTTTTCTAATTCAAAAATTCTGACTTCTGCCTATGAAAAAGGTTTTAAATAAAACCGAAACGTCGGCATTGAGAGTTCGATTTTGATCCTGGAAAATTGACCGAATCCCGATTACATTATACACCTATTCTATCCAACGGTTGATATATTATTGAATTTGTTATATATATATATATATATATATATATATTGTGTGTGTGTGTGTGTACAAGCATGTTTAGACATGAAACTTATTAAAATTAAAACGAGGTCGCAACTGACGGATTCCAATTTGAAGTAAACACTGCTCCTATCAGTTACAAATTGAACTCCGAATATTGAAAAACTGACAAAATCAAAAAAAAACTCAAAAGTTTCAATAAGTGTGTTAAGTCGAACAACTTTATTTTAATTTAATATTAGAATATGAAACAAGCATATATAAAACAATGTTATGTATATAAGATTCTAACGTAGTGCAATCACTTATTATATGGTATTTACTCATTGTAGGGTAAAAAGTTAATGAAATGGTCTCCACATATAAAAATTAAATGGTATAAACAACGCGTTTCGTACAGATAGTGTTCTTCCTCAGGCATTATCTAAAAAATACAATGACACCAGAAAGTTATCTATAGTATACAGTAAATATAGTACAAAATAAAAATAAAATAAAATAAGGAAGAGAATACGAACCTAAGGGTGAGTGTCGGTGGTACAACTGACTGGGAATACGATGGACGTGGGTAGGGTATGGAGTACATCTGTTTCATATGATTATTTCATATGTTTTATATTAAACGCGTTGATTACACCATTAAATTTTTATATGTGGAGACCATTTCATTAACTTTTTACCCTACAATATATACAAGATGTGTAGACGTTAGGTTACAAGCGATTTATGACTCATCTGAAACTAACAAAAAAAATTTTATTTGTAAATAATCTTTAAACATGTATAAATAATTATATTTTTGGCTTGTGGAAGATAGTTTTTCTCAAGGTTTTCTTCCTTTACTGTTTAACATGGATAAAGTCACGGTAGCGCCACCTTGTCAATGTTATTCTTACCTTTCTCGAGTTACCTGCTTATATTTTGAAAAGATTACGTCATTTTATAGTATATTTTTTTTTCTAGACAAACTCATGAAATTTATTTCTACATTAAAATAATGGGCTTTCTTTAGTCTCTTTAAGCAAACACTTCTATTTCCCCCAAAATGCATGAATGTTTACCTATCCTTTTTCCAGGCTTACTGATCTTTATAAATTTATTTATTTTAACGAAAGGTTATATTTATTTTGCTTCAATCATTTAGTTAAAGAAGCCTTCCGTTTCCCTTAGTCAGCATCGTTTATTTTTTTCACTAACTATGAATATTTTTTTTGTATAACCAACTTTAGTTTGTTTTATTAAATAATTTCTGTAAGTGGTGATAATTGTCGATTTTACTATTGAATTATATCTAGCCATCGAAATATAGTAGTGCGTTTGTATTTCATGTCCGTTCTTTTTGTGAATATAGTTTTATATATATATATATATATATATATAAACTAAAATTTAAAAAGAACACATAGAAAGAAAATCACTGAACTCACTACTATATTTCGATGTTCTCGTCTTCAGGAAAAGAAGTGAATCGCTCCAAAGGCTGATAACGACTCAGTCGTAGTAGTAGTAGTGCTAATTGTAAAACAACATGTTTTCGACCTAACATGAAGATGACATAAATATATGTCAAAACGTCGGCATAAGGACTAGTTTAAAGTCATTACACCTCAATCCTCAAAAAATTATATACATATATATATATATCAATGATCAAACCACAACATGAAAAGGAAAAAAAACTAAAATCTTTCAACCGTAACAAGCGGTGTTCGTAAGAGTCAAAAAATCTGAGTTGGGTTTTTGACTCTGACGAAGACCACTTGTTACAGTTGAAAAATCTTAGTTTTTTTTTCCTTTTCATATTGTGGTTTGATCATTGATTGTTATTTCACGTGATTATTGTGAAATCTTGTTTTATATATATATATATATAAACATTAATAATCAACAATAACTGTTGATATAATATATGAATTAAATACCACAATAAACAAATATAGATTAATTAAAATGCTCTAAGGCCTTTTGCTTTTTTGCTCTCTGATGATGTTGTAACGAAACTATATATACATAGTATCGGTCGGTGGACTCCTTCACGTCTCCACTCCTGTGTTTCATCTTCTTTATCTTTTTCTCCTCTCCTGAAGACGGCAAGACAGTCGAAATGATTGAGACCCGTGAGTGTAAGACATATGTTTATGTAAGTAAGTTGTATGTTTATTTATATGTTTAGTAAGACATGTAATTATGTTTTAAACATATAATGCCTTCTTTAGGGTTATCTGAATGTAGTCAAAAGGTAAAAACGATGATCAGGAGTTTCCCTCAAACCTATAGATACCCTTTTCTGTTTTCTTATTACAAGAACATACATAGTAAGTAAACCTGAAGAAGAACACTACGATTTCGAAACTATGTGTTGTGAAATTTGCTGTTTAAAACAGGTAAAAGTCTGTTTTCACGAACTTATTGCGAAATATGTTTTAAATGTACCTGGACCATTCCTAAACTTGTAATCAGCGTCTGATACATTTTACTTATATAAAATTATAGTGGAGGCAAATTATGGGGGAGACAAATAAGGTATGAGATTTCCAAGTGTTCAGCCTCCAGAAGCTTCTTTTCCATGTTTTCAAGTGCGTACTACTATTTTTGTTAAGATGTTTGCCGTGTTTTCGAAATATAATTACTCCTTATTAAAACTTGAGTTTTTCAAGCAGGTTACAGAGCAATTTAATGGATGTTATAGAAAAACTATTTATTTCTTGTTTCGTTATCGGCAATCATAGAAGATTTTATATTTATTATTTCAAATATTTGCCAGAATATTACGCTATGTAATAATTGTGTTTATTTTATTTTTGAGAAAGAGACATTTTAAATATGATTGAAATGCAGCACGATAGAGTGAGAGCTTGCATGCTGCTAGTACTCAAGATCGTAGGTTCGAATTAGGTCACCATGGCAGGTTTTTTTTTTTTTTTTTTTTTTTTTTAATCATAAGATTGGGCATGAAAACAAAGATAAATCACGACCAGGATATCGGCTAGTCACTCGTGTTTGCCTTTCCACTGATTAAAACCCTCTCTTGGAAATGCATGATGTTAGTCAGCAGTGGATAATTTATAAACCTTTGGCCTTTAGGCGCCCGTAAGACGATTACATTCATCCTGCTCTTTGTGTGAAATATAGCTGTATACAAGTATTGTCCTCGGGTCAACACTTTTAAACGTCAATTCCTAAAAACATTTTCAACAAGTTAAATAGGTTTTTCAGTGCATGGATCAGTGTGCTTGTTAGTTTGTGTAAGATATCTAAAAAACTAGAAGAGATATAATTACTAAATTTTTCATTCAGATAAGAATGATCTATTTTGAATTTAAATAGCCTTATGACAGATATGAGAGCCCAATTTGTAATTCAGTAGTTTCTATTGGATTTGCAAATAAGTCCAGTTTGCAAATTGTAGTAGCAAACTACAAAATGCAATAATATAAAGATATATAAAATATATATCAAATATATAAAATGTATATATGGTTTTTTTTAGTTTTATTATTTGAGGGTGACTATAGCACTGTGTCTTAAAAAAAACTATTGTACTTCCCCTCTTCTGTGCTAAAGTACCCCCAGCAGTTAGCTTCAACGCCTCCAAGAAGCTCAGCACTTTTGCTGGTTCCAGCGGTTAAAAGTTTTTCTATGGCTTATTGAGTGAACCGAAGCACCTGCCTCTCTGCAGCAAAGTTGCCTTACAATCAGTCAGCAGGTGCAACGGTGTTTCTTCTTCTCCTTTGCAGGATCTGCACAAACCATCATTGATAATGTCCATTCAGGCTCCCTATGTTTTGGGAGAAAGTAACTTCCTTTCTCCTTCTTCGAGATGGTCTTCTTCGGGTCCTCAGGTGCAGTTGTGGGAGGTTCCCACTAGTTAGCGCTTTTCGACCTTCTGTGCTTCCGGAGGATGGTCTCCAGACTTCCTTCTCCTTACAGGAGAAAATCCCTGAAGCTCTATCGGTGGAATTTTGTCCGCTCCGACAGAGCACCGCATACCAGAGTAAGGCTATTTACTCAAGGGGGTCGCCTGGAGCCCTTGAGGCTCCGTTTATAATACAGAAACCCCTGTATCATCCATCATTCGGCACGGATCGCCTAACACCTTAGATTGGGGCTGGGATAAAAGGAGGGGAGGGGATTAGGAAGGATGTGAAACGAAGGTGGTCAGGCTCAGCCCCTGATCACCTTCTCCTCCTCTTTCGTTTCTCCCTGCATATAGCAGGTTAACAGGGTAGCCACGTGAAGGCCGAAAGTCGGAGTTGAGTGTTAGAGGCTATTAGAGGCGCTTACTCACTCCATTACTACCTCTATAAATATATAAAAAATATATAAAATAAAATGCAATAATATATAATTATATATATAATACTAGCATATACATATTAGTATTATATATATACTAATAGATATATTAGTTTAATATATCTATTATACTAATATAGCTTGTATTAGTATAATCAAAAAATATAATATAAATTTTTATATTATATCAAATAATCTAAAAATTTGATTTTAGACCGTTGAAATTGGTCTAAATATCAAAGATATGAGACCAATTTGTAATTTAGTAGGCTTATATCTGGTATGAGCCTGTTTGTAACAGTAGATTATGACAGGCATGTGCCACTTTGTAATTCAATATTCCTATGACAGATATGAGTACAATTTGTAATTCAGTAGTTTTATCACAGATATGAGTCCACTTTGTAATTTAGTAAGCTTATGATAGGTATGAGCTTATTTGTAACAGTAGATTATGACAGGCATGCGCCACTTTGTAATTCAATATTCCTATGACAGATATGAGTACAATTTGTAATTCAGTAGTTTTATCACAGATATGAGTCCACTTTGTAATTTAGTAGGCTTATAACTGGTATGAGTCTGTTTGTGACAGTAGATTATGACAGGCATGTGCCTTTTGAAATCAATATGCTTATGACAGATATGAGTATAATTTGTAATTTAGTAGTCTTATTTTCAGATATGAGCCCAATTTGTAATTCAGTAGTTTCATCACAGATATGAGACCAATTTATAATTTAGTAGGCTTATAACTGGTATGAGTCTGTTTGTGACAGTAGATTATGACAGGCATGTGCCTTTTGAAATCAATATGCTTATGACAGATATGAGTATAATTTGTAATTTAGTAGTCTTATTACAGATATGAGCCCAATTTGGAATTCAGTAGTTTTATCACAGATATGAGACCAATTTATAATTTAATAAGTAAGCCTAGAATTGGAATGGGCCTGTTTGTAACAGTATATTATGACAGGCATGCGCCACTTTGTAATTCAATATTCCTATGACAGATATGAGTACAAATTGTAATCCAGTAGTTTTATCACAGATATGAGTCCACTTTGTAATTCAATCAGCTTATGACAGGTATGAGCCGGTTTGTAATACAGTAGATTATGACAGGTATGCGATACTTTGTAATTCAATACGCTTGAATTGCAAGATATGAACACGATTTGTAATTCAGTAGACTTATATAAGTTTTGAGACCGGTTTATGGAATATTAGGCTTATGACAGGTATCAGCCAGTTTGTAATTCAATAGACTTATGTCATGCATGGTCGTATTTTGCAACTGTTTTTTTTTCGCAGTAATATAAATTTACATTATTTTGATGATAACAAAAAACATGTTGTTTTTTTTTTAATTTTAAATTACATTAGCGTTATGATTGTAGAATCTAAACAGGGACTATGTAGAGGTCAGGCAATAAGTTGCCACATTTATCACAAAGTGAATAATAGGTTAGGTTGCAGTGGCAGTCCCACAAGGGAACACACGTAGGCCAAGCATTGGCCCTTTGTGATACCACACAATGAAGATTGATTCTACAGTGAGAGTCCTAAATTTTGCCTAACTCAAATGTATTTAGAGTTGGGATCTTTAACGAGTAGCTGGCATCGTACAGGCTCTGGACCGACGGTTTAACGTCCTTCTACGAGGGACGACGTGCTCAGATTTATTCACCTCCCGCGTGAATAAATCGAGGGCCAGGTGAGGATTGAACCCCGGTCCTATCAGTTCAGAGGTGAGCACGTAACCACTGAGCTAGCCTGGCCCCCAAAGTGGATAATAGAAAGATAGTGGTTTATTTCTACCCTGGCAATAACAAAGAAATAATAATTTCTAGTGGCTTATTGCTCATACGTACTAATTCATAGGTCTGCGGAATAAATTGAAATAATCATAGTGTTAAAAATAAATCAAGAAGCTTCAAGTTAATAGTTTAAATAGGCCAGTTTACAGTAGAATGGCAAGAATGTGTTTTATTGTTTTCAATTGTTCCTCTGGGCCAAGAGGGCAGGTATCACGTACACCCTATAAAACAACTTTCTCCTCTATCTCTCTCTCTTTCTCTCTCTGTTGGTTCTCAAAGTGCCCAGGGTCACTACTAGATGACGTCATCAAGGGTTCTTTCAGTAAAAGCCCTTTTCCACACAATAGTTAAACTCTAGTACCATTTCTGCTTAACTGGTATTCATTTAGAACTTTTCAAAGGAGGTAGTTTAGTTTCATTTCATTTGTTACTTTCTTTTAAACAATGATTTTGCCCTTTCATAAAGACTTTCAAGTGCTCAAAAGGGCACTTAAGTAACTTAATAAGACGCGTAAGAAATGTTATATTGCCGTCTTATTACTATTATTATTGAAATAAATTAAAGCCCCGATTCATTTTAAGTATATATATAAATGATGAAAAAATTGTATCTCGCGATTTTGATAGATTTACGTGTTTCGGGTTCCCAGAGTCCATTCTTGATATATTTTTTCAATGATTTCTGTGCATATGTGTTTGTATGAATTTATGTTTTTTTTTTTTGTTTCCTCACAACAGTAACTCTATTACAAGGGAGTTTATTGGACGAAATATTATGGAAAAAGTTTAATTTTATGCCAATAATTTGCTGAAAATCAGTATGATAGGGAAACTTTTCAGATATATTTTCATACTTTTGATATATCTGGTATGTGTATATAATAAAAATTAATTATTATTGTTAATAATAATTAATTATTATTACATTTCCTTGTTCTTTATTAATTTAGATATATAACAAGATATCACATAAACACGTGAAATAACACGGGTTTTTGACTCTGACGAAGACCGCTTGTTACGGTTGAAAGACCTTAGTCTTGTTTTCCCATTTCTTATTGTGGTTTCATCATATATATATATATATATATATATAAGTGTATTTAGGGAGAAGGCCTTCATCTATACAAGTTTTATTAAAATTATGCCTATTTCTAATTTCACACTTTTTCGAGTTAATTTTTCCCATCTTCCCATTTAGCTGTAGATAAAAATAACCTTGAAATGGTCGATGTGGACCGAAACATGTTGGTTTATAGAAATAAAAATTTTGGAGAATTAATATATCTAGTCCCGAACTCTTGGAAGCCAGAGGTCAGAAGATGGGAAAAATTAACTCGAAAAAGTGTGAAATTAGAAATAGGCATAAGTTTTAATAAAACTTGTATATATATATTTACCTTGCACTAATAAACGAGATTTCAACATACATACGGTATCATCAGGCTTTTCAATTCATCGATTTTATTCAATTAAAATAAATTCAATAAATAAAGTTATAAATGTTATTAAGTCTAAGTTCAAGTCACATCAGAAGGCATGGATGGAAGGAACGGCGGAGGGAAGGCATTAACTACTCTTGATTACAAACTGACGTTTTGCCGAAGATTGTTGGCCATTCTCAAGGCTTTATGGTTACGTAACATCTAAGTGTTAACTAAGTGTTAGAAGTTAAAAATATCAAGGAATATGCTTCTTTTTAAATTTTATTAAAAGAATATTTTTTTGTTTAGTGGGACTTTTTTTGCTTTGCTTTTATTATTTTTATAAGATTTTTATTTTTTTGTCATGTAGGGTCGTAGAAGCTCACCTCGGGCGTATCTCGGAGGTTTTGTTTGCCTCTATCGTAGGCTAGAGCTTGTAGCTCCTGAGATGCGGCAAAAGAGTTTTCATCTCATAAGAGATGAAAAGGCAAAAAAAGGTATCAGTCTGTTTTGTTGTTTTCAGCGATATGGCTGAATAAGCTGGGAGCGCTAAATAATACCAAAACAGGTTGTTTTCAGCGATATGGCTGAATAAGCTGGGAGCGCTAAATAATACCAAAACAGGTTACGTAACCTCCCTTTGTTTTCGTGTTTGTTATGGTTCTGTTGGATAAAATTCCTTAAATATTTTTTCTTACAAAAAAAAACCTTGGAAATGCTTCGGCGAAACATCGACTTATAATAGGGAGTAGTTTGGACCTAATCCTCAAGAAATATATTTAGAATTTGAAATAGTAGTTTATTTTGAACATTGCACATGTTATCTATTTAATGGTAGTTGTGATATTGGATTAATTTTGTCAAATAAAGGATGGATTGATTTTGAATTTATAGGTGTCGATTTGTTAGACTTGAGATTGAAGGAATGTCGTTTTGCATAGCTGGGTCTTATGAAAGGACGTGTTTTGCTGGAAATAATTATGTTAAGGTTGGCGTCTAACATTAAGGAGTTTTACTGAGCGAAGACCCTGCTGAATCACCTCGTCTTGCACATTAACTTGTCCTTAACAGTTATGGAAAGGATTCTGCCTGAGCCGAACCGTAGTTACTTTCCGTATGAAATACTCCCTGGGTAGGGTTCTCCATCTCTATTTATATACCTTAAGAGTATGCAAATATTCACCGTCTCTTTTCAACAGTTGCCTTCTTCAATCCTTTCATTTGAATTTCAAATTTAATAATACCATTTCCCTCTCCTCTCCACCACCGTAAACTGCCTATTTTCATCTTTAACACTTTGATTAACTTGCTAGATGATGCCTCTTAAATCCCACCTGACTTAATCTTCTTTCTTGTCGCTTCCTTCCTGTTCTACTTTGAAAACATCAGGTGGATTCCTGATGCTACTTATTCCTTCCTTTGCTACTAACTTCTATCTTATTTTCAATGCACCTTTATTGTTTTATGTTAGAATCAACCCTTCTAAGCGTATGTTCTTTTGTAATGTAATTCCAATTGTAGTATGTAGGCTCAAAACATAACGGGTAATAACAATGTTCTACCAGTATAATGTAGATTTTTAAATTATTTATATTAGAAATAGATAAAACCGTCATACCTCGTAAGATGATCATGGAGTCGTTGGAGCGCCTTCGGACGTTGTCCATCTTCGATCATATATTAACAATATGCATGTATGTTTAAATTATGCCTGAATAGAAAAAAATAAAAAAATTAAAACTACATTCCGTGAAATCTTATTTGTCTAATCGAGAAAGGTATATTTATGTATGAATATCAAGTGAGCAATGAAAAAATAACAATAACCCGGCAAAACTCGCATTACTATGCTTTCGTATGTGAAGAAAAGAAAGTCTACACCATATTAACGAGCAGAACAAATTGTAGTTAAAAAATAAAATAAATACAGATTTAGAAGATAATGAAAATATAATTATCTGATTGTCGAGGATCAGTTGGCTATGTAAAAAAAAAAGTTTAAACCTTCACTAAAAAACGCCTTTCCCGGTTATATATATATATATATATATATATATATATATATATATATATATATATGATTAAACCACAATAACAAAATGGGAAACAAGACTAAGATTTCTCAACCGTAACAAGCGGTCTTCGTCAAAGTCAAAAACCCAACAGTTGGGTTTTTGACTCTGACGAAGACCGCTTGTTACGGTTAAAAGATCTTAGTCTTGTTTTCCCATTTTCTTATTGTGGTTTAATCATTGATTGTTATTTCACGTGTTTATATGAAATCTATATATATATATATATATATATAAAATTTCAATAATATATCAACCGTTGGATAGAATAGGTGTATAATAAAATCGGGATTCGGTCAATTTTCCAGGATCAAAATCAACTCTCAATGCCGACGTTTCGGTTTTATTTAAAACCTTTTTCATAGGCCTACAAACAAAGGATGACAAGAAATCATATATAAACATCAACATATATTCATAGGCCTACAAACAAAGGATGACAAGAAATCATATATAAACATCAACATATAAGTAAGTAAGTAAGTCTGTAAGTTCATAAAAATATTTATTGCTTTTCTATTACTTCTACTTGTATATATATTTTTGTTTTTTCACAATTGTAATATTCCATTTTGATGTTAGTTATATGTTGATGTTTATATATGATTTCTTGTCATCCTTTGTTTGTAGGCCTATGAAAAAGGTTTTAAATAAAACCGAAACGTCGGCATTGAGAGTTTGATTTTGATCCTGGAAAATTGACCGAATCCCGATTTTATTATACACCTATATATATATATATATATATATATATATATGAATAATAATCAAAATAACACTTGATATAATAGATGGATTAATTTACCACAATGAAATTTTGATTAACGGGATAATTAAACAGATGAAGACTTCATCATTAAACACATTCAGGGTTGCCATCAATTCTGGAAATTTCAATCAGCCAAGTTAGCAAGTATTTATTGTTTTTTTTTTAGTTCACTTGTTCTCCGAAGATGTATTAACGAAAGGCCTTAGAGCATTGTTTTTAAAAAATTGTTTTCATTGTGGTAAATTAATCCATATATATATATATATATATATATATATATATATATATATTCTTATATTGTTAAATAGCAGAGTAGATTCTGCATTCACGATTTTTTTCAGAAATTGTTTTTTTTCTAATCACTTTTCTATGCTGCAAAGGTAATGAAAATTACAAATTATCTAGGGACATTCTGGAGGGAATAACACAGTCCAATAACTGATAATTAAAATCCTGAATGCAGAATCTGCTCTGATATTTAACAATACATGCTTAGATGAAGACCTGCTGCCAGTTTATACACACACATATATACACATACTATATATAGTTCAATATAGACAAAGAAACATAGAGAAATCAAAAGAACACACTTACAGTCTCTAATTTTTGGTTTGAACCGTCTTCAGGAGAGATATGAGAGGGAAACCAAGCGCACTGGGTCTCCGAACACGTGCGCTTGGTTTCCCTCTCATATCTCTCCTGAAAACGGTTCAAACCGAAAATTAGAGACTGTAAGTGTGTTCTTTTGATTTCTCTATGTTTCTTTGTCTATATTGAACTATATTTGTTCAGAGACGGTTGGACCCGTCCAACCGTCTCTGAACCAGTGCGCTTGGTTCACACTGTAAGTGTGTTCTTTTGATTTCTCTATGTTTCGTTGTCTATGTTGAACTATATTTGTCCGTTTTGGATCGTATTTCCAACGAAAAAGTATATATATATATACAGTATTTTTTTTTTGAGGTTTGAGGTCGAATGATTTTAAACTAGTCCTTTTGCCGACGTTTCGACACATATTTATGTCATCTTCAGGGCTACAACATGATTGTTTTACAATTAGCAGTACTATTACTAATATTTGGTAATTTATTACATTTTAATATGTAGAGTAACAAAGAGGAATTTATTGATAAATCAGTTATTACAACTATGGATTATTTTGTTATACATTGACATAAGGATATTGTTATAATTTAAATAATCATAAAAACAATCATGTTGTAGCCCTGAAGATGACATAAATATATGTCGAAACGTCGGCAAAAGGACTAGTTTAAAATCATTCGACCCCAAACCTCAAAAAAAAAAAAAAAAAAAATTACATCATACAAATATTGGGTCAAGAAAACAAATCATGATGTATATATATATATATATATAAAATAAATTCAAAACGAAGGAAACACACAGAAAGACACAGACATAACTCACATCGATATTTCGATTATTTTATTTAAAAAAGTCCGCTAGACCGTTTCTTTTAATTGTATATATATCCTTTTAAGGGTCATCCTCAGGAAAGTAAGTTTGTACAGTAAGCAGATGATGACGAGTGTACCAACACAATAACAACAAGTTGAAATTAGAGTTATAGAGTGCGCGAAATTCAAAAAGTCTACATATTTTTTGATCAAATTTCGTAGATGTATATTAGAAGTCTTTGTATTGAATATATTCTTTTGAGAAAGTAGCACTGACTTGAAAGGCTATAGCATCTGCATTATTAAAGACGATTCATCTTTCATAACTATTCATGGACTGGCACCATTTTGCTGCCTAGACAGTCGACTTGATTCCCTATTATTGTGACACAGATTGAAGTAAGTTTATAAATGCCTTCCCACCTAGAGAATGTATCACTTGGCCTTAGTTCGTAGCTTCGTCACGTTTCACTTCTTAAGCCTCCAATCCTCTGGGAGTTCGGCAACGTCTTCCTTATCTACACATTCGCCTTCTCTGTCTGCAAAAGCCGGGCACGTCTCCCAAATAAGACACTGAATCCCCCTGAAATCTTAACCTGACCTACCTCTTAATTTTATTTATTGCACTTTTGAAAAAGAAAGTATTAGCCTCGACCTTATTTTCTTTATTTTCTCATATATATTGTAATTCTCAATATTAATTTTGTTTTTATTATTATTATTAGTATATATTAATAATAAATGTATAGATTTATCGAACGATTTGAGTAAAAGAACACGTTGAAACTACACAACTCACTTCAATATTTCGACCTCGTCGTCATCAGGAGAAGCAGAAGATGAGTTCTACTCATCTGCTGGCAAATAGTTGTTTGTTGTTTGCCAGCCGAGCTGAACTCATATTTTTCTTCTTCTCCTGATGACGATGATGTCGAAATATGTGTTGTTTCTACGTATTCTTTTATTCTATCCGTCAGATATTTTGCTTTAACGGATCGTTTCATTTTTAAATGTATATATGTGCATATATGATATGTTGAGGTGAGATAAGAGAGGGAAACCAAGCCCAGTGGTACAAGGACGGTTTGATACCAACTTATACTTTGAACTCGTATACATTGAAATTATACGAGTTCAAAATCGAAGAAGAGTACCTGGGTTACTGTTACTTGCCGTTGCGTCTACAATATGGTTGGTCTCCCTTTCCCTGAAGGCAGATTGCCCGAAAATTTGAGTCTGCAGTATGTTTCTTTACTCTGTATGTTACTCTTCTTCGATTTTGAAATCGTATTCAGTCCAGTTTCGATCGTCTTTCCCATTTCTATTTACACATATTAAAATAAACGCTGAAAGCATAATTTATATTTCCAGCTATAACTCACATGAGATAACTCTTAAAAAGTAATTTTCTGTTGTGTAAAACAGTATGATAAACGCAGAATGCAATCAATCTCAATATCAATAGAAAAGAATCAATTGAACAGGTCTTCGATTTATTTTCATTTTTTTTTAAAGTGTTCTCGTTTCTTGTATGTGTTGTCTTTTTCATTTATTTATCCCTCCGGTTTGGACCGTTTAGTATTTTCAATATATATATATATATATATAAATATAATAATATATAATATATAATATATTATAATATATATATATAATATATAAAAAACACTTAAAGTAAACTGTGACACATAAACTGAAACATAACAAAGACTCACTTTTCAATGATCAAACCACAATAAGAAATGGGAAAACAAGACTAAGATCTTTCAACAGTAACAAGCGGTCTTCGTCAGAGTCAAAAACCTAACTGGGTCTGACGAAGACCGCTTGTTACGGTTGAAAGATCTTAGTCTTGTTTTCCCATTTCTTATTGTGGTTTGATCATTGATTGTTATTTCACGTGTTTATATGAAATCTTTTATATATATATATATATATAAAATAAAATAAATTCAAAACGAAGGAAAGACACAGACATAACTCACATCGATATTTCGACCATCGTCGTCATCAGGAGGTGCGAAGAGTCCCGCAGGAAGACAGGGTGGTACTATATATATCAATTAAATGAAACAATTCCACGAACTAAATAAACTAGATTCACAGAAAGAACATACATAAAAGAGATTATAGGACTTTACTACTATATTTCGACCTCATCGTCATCAGGTAGAGAGATAAAAGGGCAACCTAGATCCTTGTCCATCAGACAGTCCTTGTCCCGGTCATAGTCATCGTGATTACGCTGGTATTGAATGTAGAACATTTTGAATCTAGCAAATAACCCAAATTATTGATGCGGGGAATAGAAATCTAGACAGTGTAAGCTATCGATAGGACTCTAAGACCTCTTGATGTAAAATTAATATATAGCAAATCTAATCTGACTAATGACTTAAGCTGTTAATGAATTAATCAATTGATCATTAATCATATATCATGATGATATCGTGCCCCTTTTGTTTATGTTAATCCTCCTTTGAAGGTAAAAAACAACCCTTTTCTTTTTATCAATTTTTAATCATTATAATTCATATTTAAGCATTACGTCAATTTGATTTGACATTCGTGTGACGAAACGCTTTTTTTTAACCTTCTATTTGCGTGTTTACAAAACAGATGAAGGTCATATGAACAATTTCAAATCTTTTTTTATGAACATTATTGTTTGGTCATGAAATAGATCATTCATAAACCTCCCTTGTAGGTTTTAAATTTATTCCTCTGCAAATGATTATTTCAATATGAGTTAAAAATAATTATTTTGATACCGTTTTCTGTTACGTTGCTAAAAATATTATGAGTTTGATTACGTCAGAAGGGATATCTATGTCATGTTATGTTGCCACTTTTATCTGATGGTTTAATAACTTATTTTTTTTCTTGGTGAATATTTTAACCACTTTTTCCCCAGCTACGAGATGCTAATTTAATACGGCATGGTTTCCCCACACTTTTCCTGGCTTGGAATACCTAATAAATCTTAATATGTTAAAGCAACGTCATATTTATTCCGTCGAGTATAGGATGTAAATAAATGTTAAAAGAAATTACTGTTTCTTATTTCCTTTTTTTTTTTTTTGTTCAATATCGCGATTTAAAATTTCCTCTATTTCTCGCTGAATATGGTTTAATAATATAACTTTTCACCTGTTTCATTTTTTTTTTTCAACTCTCTTAGATTAATATTCTGTAGTGTTTTAAAGCGATAAGGTTATGTTAATTTCATTAGGTCATTGCTGGATACTAAACTACTTTTGTACAGTAAACAGCTAATGAAATGGTCTCCACATATAACAATTTAATAGTATAAACAACGCGTTTCAAACACGTAGTGTTCTTCCTCAGGCATTAACTGAGGGTGAGTGTCTGTGGTACAACAGTTTTACCTCATGAGAGGGTATCCAATTCACGTGGTAGGTGAATAAATCTGAGCATGTCGTCCGGAGAGGACATTAATCCATCGATCCCGAGCCTGTACGATGTCAGGTACTCGTTAAATATCCCTACACTAAATACACTTGAGTTAGGTGAAATTTAGGTCTCCTAATGTGCTAATTGATCAATCTTCATTGTGTGGTATCACAAAGGTGCCAATGTTCGTCCTATGTGTGTTCCCTTGTAGGACAGCCACTTCAACCTAAAGGGTTATCTACTTCTACTATTACATTTCAATTTACTTACCAAATGGATTAAAATATATGAAATCATTTAACTGAAGTTTTAATAAGATTGATTATACCTTTAACATAGAGCTTGATAAGTCATCCACACGATTATCATATTAAAATAAATCAATTCATTAAGTTGATTGTCAATGTGGTGCTTTTATTTGTCGTAAAGTTTAGTGTAGACCACTCAAAAACTGATCAATAATATCCCTCATAGATAGGCAACAGTCATACTGAGGACCGTAGTATTCTACAATGGCCTAATGAATTAACATAACCTTAAGAACACTTTGTGTTCGAAATGCGTTGTTTATACCATTAAATTTTTATATATGGAGACCATTTCATTAGCTGTTTAACTACAATGAGTAAATACCACACAATAACTGATTGCACTACGTTAGAATTAAACTACTTTTGTTGATATTCAACTGTGTTGAGAGGAATACAGTTTGGGAAGCTGTGCATTAGTGTTTACAATGACTGTAATAAATTCATAGTATTATTTAGAGTGACATTTCAATTTGTGAGAAATCATCCTATTCAAGATAAGTTATTACGTCCTCTTGAATATATCCCTGTTCTGTATTGTTATAGTGAAGAACTGCTAAGACATTGATTCCGATTACTTTACCCAATTAAATTCCATATAGATGATACCTTACAACGTATTATTGCACGGTCGATACTTTTATCATTAAATATATATATATATATAATATATATAATAAATATATCAAAAATCAAACCACAATAAGAAATGGGAAAACAAGACTAAGATCTTTCAACCGTAACCAAGCGGTCTTCGTCAGAGTCAAAAACCCAACTGAACACTAGATGCAGAAAACATCTGGTGAGGAGTTGAGAAGAGTGGGAGGGAAGAGTGGTATTTTAAAAGGGTGAAAGCACAGGAAAGGACTAATGTCCAGAAAGGGATGTTTGGGGAAACAAAGGAGTACAGTAAGAAAAAGTAAAAAACTGTCTGCTAGCTGTCAACCCTCTTTGAAGAGGCTATTGCCCTCGTGACGAAAGTATCAAGTTTGAAGAGACCGTTACTAATGTTTATAATATTAGATCTATTAAATTTAATTAGAGACGATTCAATAATTTTCTTAACAACATTGATTTTTCATAGGAATAAATTTAGCTCCTGTCCAATCAATATGATGATTTTCATTTTTAATTGCAAGAATAAGGCACTACTTTTTTCCTGTCTACTTACGTTATATTGGTGTTGTTTTACACGTGTCTTTAATGATTTACCAGTTTGACCAATATAAATTTTATGGCAATTTTTGCAAGGAATTTTATAAATACCAGCGGACTCCAATTCGCTTGGAGAGTTTTTTATTAACATATTACCCACTTTATTACGATTAGAAAACACTATATTAAAATCAAGTTGTTTGGCTAATCTTGGAAGGGGGTCCAATGATTCTGGTATGGCAAAACTATAGAATTTGATAATAAAAGGGGCTCTTTTGAAGTATTAGAGAAAGTTTTTTTAGCACCCTTCAAAGCTAAATCGATATAAGAAGAGGGGTATTTTAATGAAAGGGCAATTGACCTAATGTTATTAATCTCTTCATTAAGGAAATTCAGGAGATGAAATTCTTAAAGCTCTCAAAAACATATTTCTAAAAACAGAAATTTTAACATTTTTTGGATGCGATGAATAAAAATGAACGTATGCAAGTACATTCGTAGGTTTTCTATATACACTAAAGCGTAACTCATTAGGTAACCTATGGATCAGGACATCTAAGAAGGGCAAATTACCACTTATTTCTTCTTCCATTGTGAATTTGATTGTCGGCACTAATGAATTCAATTTTGTTAGGAAATCAACTTTATTTAAAGAATTGGGACAAATGCAAAGAATATCGTCAACATATCTATACCATTTAACATTTTGGGCAAAATTGAGCTTAACATTTTACTCTCAAAAAACTCCATATATAAATTACTTAGGAGGGGGGATAAACAGTTACCCATAGCAAGACCAAATTTTTGTATATAATAATTATTTTCAAATTGAAAATGACAATCTACCACACATAACTTAATTAACTCTATTATAGTGGTAGATGGAAGGGGAAGGGAATAATTAATTAATTCCTCCTGGAGTAAGCTCAACAGATCAGTTACAGGTACATTCGTAAAAAGAGACTTCACATCGAAACTGATTAATCTATAATTTTTGTTCATGTTGACGCTTTTTAATTTTTTAATTAAATCCACATTGTTTTTTATATGGCTGCCTGAAATTTTTCCAATTAAGGGGCTTAAAATACTTACTAACCATTTCGACAAGCCATATGATGCCGAACCAACCGAACTCACAATTAAACGTATTGGGTAATTATCTTTATGTGTCTTGATCAACCCGTACATATATGGCAAAGAAGGGGATTTTGATATAAATTTAGTAATAAGATCGGGTTGATTTTTTAAGATAGTTTTAATTTTTTTATTAAATGAACTATTGACCCTATCCAAAGGATTAGACCTTAACTTTTTATACACATTTTCATCATTTAGCATATTCTCTATTTTATCGACGTAATCTTTTTATTTAATATTACAGTTACTTTAGATTTATCGGCTTTAGTGATTTTTATAGTATTATCTTTTTAAGCCTAGAATAAGCCTCGATAAAACGTCTAGGAACGCTAACAACATCCGTTTTTTCTGAAAGACCGTATACCATTCCTTTTAAAATATTTAAATTATCCATATCTATGTTATTTAATTTTTCAGCTTTACAAAAACCCTTAGCCACCTGAACATAATTTAAATTGTTACTTTTAGGAACAAAATTTAAACCATACCCTAATGCTGCTACTGCATTATTATCTAATATTCTGTCGGATAAATTAAGAACTAATTTTTATTTTTATTTTTATTCCACGCGCTATTGTCAATTAAGCTCTGAAGTTTTTTATTATGTACTTTAGAAAAATTTTTACATACCTTTCTAAGTTGCCAATAAATATAATCAAATACTACTTTCCTCCAATCGGAAGGGATGAGCTGATTAAGATGACTTTTGTTACGCACTGAATCACTAAAGGCTAATTTCACATCACTCCGGCACAAATAAATATGTTTTTTTAGCAACAAAGAATGAAAATTATCAAAAGGGCCTTCACAAATATTTAGCAAACATTTAGGAATAAGAGATTTAGGTATTACCTTTTCACTAAAACAATTATTTAAAAATTTTAATTTTAGTTTTAATTTATGGGCCTTTGTCAAGCTAGACAAACAATTTTTCACTACAGGACGAAGCAAGGAAAAAGATGACAGAAATAGGAGTAGGTATCGCACATGGTATTCATCGATAAAAAAATTTCACATAAACACGTGAAACAACAATCAATGATCAAACCACAATAAGAAATGGAAAACAAGACTAAGATCTTTCAACCGTACCAAGCGGTCTTCGTCAGAGTCAAAAACCCAACTGAACACTAGATGCAGAAAACATCTGGTGAGGAGTTGAGAAGAGTGGGAGGAAGAGTGGTATTTTAAAAGGGTGAAAGCACAGGAAAGGACTAATGTCCAGAAAGGGATGTTTGGGGAAACAAAGGAGTACAGTAAGAAAAAGTAAAAAACTTCTGCTAGCTGTCAACCCCTTTGAAGAGGCTA